>CP129448.1:83132500-83145000 GCA_030445155.1 Quercus variabilis | reverse complement strand
CAGCCTTCAATCTTGGTGAAACCATCCCTGAACCCAAGATTGTAAGGAAGGTGCTCAGATCTCTACCTGAGAGATTCCATGCCAAGATTACGGCAATAGAAGAATCAAAGGACATTGACAAGATTCCTTTGACTGAGTTGGTAGGTAACTTGCAAACCTATGAGATAGGACTATCTAGGATTGGCAAGTCAAGTAAAGGTAAAAGCATGGCTTTGAAGGCAAAGAACAGTGATACAGATGAGTCTTCTGATGATGAAGATTCTAAGATGAAGTCCTACATCACTCGACAGTTCAAGAAGATTATGAAGAATGCCAATGGAAGGAGCTTCGACAAGGACCAGAGGCAGTTCAGTTCTTCATAGTCTAAAAGCCAAGACAAAGGGAAGAAGGATGCTAAGGATGGAAGTCAGTACACTATTCCTGCAGGACCAAAATGCTTTGGATGTCATGGGTTTGGACACATGAAACATGAGTGTCCTACATATCTCAAGAACATTGGGAAAAGCAAGGCACTTGCTGCAACTCTAAGTGACACTAAGCCTGAAGATGATTCCGACAATGAGGATGACGGAATCTTAAATGCTTTTACCGCCACAGTCAATCCTACTGAAGGGATTGTTGAAGAAATGGATGAAGAAGAAGAATTGGTGGAATCAAAATTTGAGAAAATGGATGATCAAGATGATATCCATTCAGCCTATGAGAAGCTTTATAAGCTCTCTGAAAAGCATGAGAAATTATACAAGCTGGCCACTAAGAAGCTCAGTGATGTGGAACTTGATCGTGAAGAGTTGTCCACAAAGGTTGATGAGGCGAATCAAACTATTGGAGCACTGAGATTTGAAAACACCTTTTTGGCCGAGAAGACCAAGAAGCTTGAAGCAGAGTTGTTTCAAGTCAGAGCTCAACTAGAGAGGACTTCAAGTGCAAAGCTTGATAAGATGCTGAGAAATCAAAAATCTGCTTCGAATCGAACTAGTTTGGGGTATGGTATTTCTTTCTCAAACACTGCTTCTACTAGCAATACTGTTTTTGTTCCTTCTGCTAATAATACTGAAATTGAGAATATTGATGTCAAAACTAAATTAGCTAGTGAGAACTTAGACAATGGTAAATCTATCTTAAGAGCGCCCCCTAAGCAAGATAAGAAAGATGATAAAAACCCTAGGGCTAAGAAAGCAAACTCTCAAAAGCCTAAACAAAAGAAGTAGCATTTCTGTCATCATTGTGGAGCTGCCGATCATACTAAACCAAATTGCTATAAGTGGTTAGCCACTCAACAGAGCAATGGCATGATAGCATCTGGAAGCCACAATCAGCTTCAATCCTCTCTTGCTCCTCTTGGACATCTTCTGAAAGCCCTCATGTTTCTTTCGAACTTGAACGGGTTAAATTCTTCCCCCTCACCGCCGGTTCAAGGATTTAATCAAAGGAAAGGCCTTCCAAGGTGTGGAAGAAAAAGGACTTCAAGTGATTTCATCACTTTCTTCTTTCCTTTTGTTTTTCTGTGTTTTGCATTGCTTGTGTGTTTTGTTTTTTTTTTTTTTTGCTAAGTTAGTCTAGTTTTTGCATTTTTTTTTTTTGCTTAACATGTTTTATGTGTTTACTTTCAGTTTGTTTATTTTTTTATTGAAAAAAAAATTGAAAAATCAGAAAAATACAGAAACAGTGTGTTATGTGTACTTTGGTACTTGTGTACCTTGAATGGCCAATGAATCAAAGTTTTCTAAACTTTGTATCACTTGTAGCTTAGATGAGCATCTCTATGCACAACTAAGTAAGTGAGCTTTGTGGCTCTTGTTTGTGATGAGTAACATTAGGTTATATCTTAAAACTTAATACTTATATCACTCTTTTTGACGGGTAGGACTAGAAAATCCTAAGAGAAAGGCATAAATAACCATCTCACCACTGGTGCCTGCCAATCATAATATGACACCTGTATGCTTCGGCATAGCAAAAGTGCAGTGTCAAAGACATTCGTATGCTTCGGCATAGCAAAAGTGTGATGTCAAATGCTTAACATCTTGGGTATTTCTTTTCTCTCTTTTATATACCCATGTATGATATGCTAAAATAAAAGAAAACATGCAAAGAAAAATAAAAAGCAAAAAGATTAAAAATGCTTTATATATGGTTGCAAGCGTGTATTCTAGGAGATGTGGGAGTTATAGGATGTACCTCGAAGGTGATAGTCCCCATCAAACAGTTATGATTGTGTGTGAGTTGAAAGTTACTTTCTCATATCTCAGATCGTCATAACATCTATACACATATGCAATCTTGTGATGTTTTTCACACACAACACGCAATATTCTTTGCTACTTTTGATACATGTGTAGGTACAATGCGATTTGGCCATCATAAAGGTTTTACATGTGCTAATGTATGCTCACTAAATTGTCATAACTTGTTTTTGAAATAAAATTGGTTAAACTTGTTTAGTGTGTGTGTATGTGTTCTGCATGATCCTTGTGCATATTTTCTTGTTGAGAGATGTTTTGAGAGGTTTATCACTTAAATGGATCTTTGGTTGAGATGTGTGTTAGATTGCATTCATGTCTGTGTTTTTCCCTTCTCGAAAAACTGCATTTTTCTGAAGTCTCGACACCTCCCTCAACACCTCCTCGATACCTGGTCATCTATCGAGCTTCTCTTGTTGTTTCTTATCGCAATCTCGATACCTCTTTGACACCTGATGGATCGATCAAGAAAGTCTCTGTCCCCTCGATAGATGCTCGACACCTGTTGGATCGATTGAGATTCACTTGTGATGTTTTGAATCTTCTTTCTCGACACCTTGTGGATCGATCGAGATTTCTTCTGTCCTCTCGACAGCTTCTCGATACCTTGTCGATCGATCGAGCTTCATGCATCTGAATTTGGCCTTGTTCCTCGATACCTCTCGATACTTGCATCTGTCGACAGCACATTTCCTCGATACCTTCCTCGACAGCTTCTCGATACCTCTCGACACCTCAGCTGTCGAGAATTAGTGAGGTGCCTATTTAAGTGCAGATCACGATTTTTTCAGTCATTCTCTTGATCTCACTCGATCTGTCCGAGGCGTTTCAACTTCCCAACTGGTTTTTCTCACTCAATCTTCAACCCCACTTGGATCTTGCTCATTCCTTGCTTCAATCTCTTGGTAAGATCACTTTTCCCTTTCATTTTCATGCATTTCATGTTTGAAAACCTAGTTTTTGGGATTTTTCATAAAAATTTGGGGTTTTTCAGAATTGTTGAGTTTTTCTTCAAATTTTGGGTTGGGTTTGCACTTAAATGATTTCAAAATGTCATACATTGCATTTCATTTGCATTATAATGATATTTACATGCATTTAGATGTGTGCCTTATGTTTGTGTGCTGCTAGGATTGGATTGGGTTGAGCCCATGATGTTTTTCTCTTTACATGACACATGTCCATTCATTCCCATGCATACGTACTTGTTGTTCAACATATTTTGATATATTTGAACTGTGTTTGGGACTTTTCTGATTGTTTCCCCCTTCTATCTTTTTCTCATTCTTTTATGTTAGTCGTGTCTATGGCACCCAAACGTAAGTCTACTCCTGCTCGGAACCCTCTGCGTGCTGGAGCTTCTTCCTCTTCAGATAATACTCCTTTTAACATCTGGTTCCGTGATGGAGATGCTCATAAGGCATTTTCGGAGAACTTTTCTAAATGAGGTGTTCATTCGGAACGCCATGTTATACTGGCAGACTTCGCCGATACTGACCTTCCCACTGTCATTAACAGTAGGGGATGGGGGTTACTGTGTGACATCCCGGTCACTTGCCCTCTCGTGCTGATACAAGAGTTCTACTCCAACATGCACGGGATTGATCTTTCAGTATCTCATTTTATCACTCGCGTTCGAGGTATGCGCATTCCTGTCACACCGCAACTTGTTATGGAAGTGCTTAGGGTACCTAGGATAGAGTTTCCTGATTACCCCTCTTATGAGCGTCTGAGGACTATGTCCAAGGATGAGCTCATCTCTGCTTTTTGTGAGTGCCCTGCTGATTGGGGTGAGCATCAGTTCACATCATGTAGGCCTTTTGCTAAAGGTCCTAGATTCATTAACATGGTGATGACCTTTGTTCTCCATCCTCTTTCTCATTATAACTCTATCACTGAGCCTCGTGCTCGATTTTTGCTTTCCCTGCTTGAGCATCTTACTATAGACTTCCCTTCTCACTTCATCCGCTCTATCATAGAGGTCTATCTTGACTCGGCGTCCCGTGATAAGCTCATTTTTCCTTCTACTATCACGCGGATTCTACGCCATTTTTCTGTTCCCTTTCCTGTGTCCGACCACTTCACACACATATCTGCCATAGACGCCGCTACCGTAAAACATAGTGAGGTGCAGTTCAGGTCAAGACAGCCAGGTGCCACTCTCCCTCCCGTTCAGCGCCTTCCAGATCTGCTCCATCTACATCTGCTCCTTCTTCCTCTTTGAGCGATGTATCCCTTGGTGATATCATGGCGCAGCTACAGCGCATGGACACTCGCCTTGACACACTCTCTACTGAGTTGTATCAGGTGAATGTTCGTGTGGGTCGTATTGCACGACGGCAGGCGATCATGGGTGGATTTACTCCAGAGGCTACTCCTTCACCATCTACTCCAGCAGCGTGAGATTCTAAGGATGATGAGGATGATGATGATGATGATGATGATGGGAATGCTAGCTCTGCTGATGAAATGTCTACATGACACTTTACCCTTTGTCACTCGTGACAAAAAGGGGGAGTAGTTTTGGGCTATGAGAGTAATCATCTTATAGGGAGAGTGAGTATAGGACATTTTTGATAGGGGGAGTGTTGTTATACTTGAGGGATGTAGTGAGGCTATATGTATTTTTTTCTTATCTTTTAGATACATTGGTCTTGTATATGAGGTCCTTTGACCATTTTTACATACATTGTACTTATCTCATCTCTTATATATGTTAATGTATGTTTCTTTCACCTCTCTCTTCATGTGTTATTTCTTTTCTATCTTTATACACATGTTCTTTATATTTTGTACGCAATCTATTTATTTCTGTTTCACACAAGTTGCCTTGATGAGTTTTGTTTAAAGTGTTTCAGAAATACAGGTTGTCAAAGTCTACTTATCATAAGCTCTCTTCTTACAAAGTTTTTCAAGAGTTTGTGTTAGGATAGATTTTATTGTATTCAACAAGTGAATATGAGTTAAGTGATTTATAACTTCTCTCATATGCTCATTTGTTTATTTTGGTTTTGTCACGGATTGCCAAAGGAGGAGATTGTTAGGACATATATGTTTTAACTTGTTTAAGAACATATGTCACTTAATTATGGCTAATCCTTTGACAAAATGCACTCTGCTTGTAATTGGGTAGTTCTAGGTGTTTTTAATACTTCAAGCAATAATGTTTCAAGGTCAAGTGTTGAATTCATCAAGTCTGTCCAAGAGAAAGCAAGTTGAAGTGCAGAATTTTTAAAGCTCGACACCTCTCGATAGCTACCTCGACACCTGCTATCTGTCGAGATTTAAAAAGTCAGATTTCCAGACTGATTTTCTTGGGATCCGTGAATATGTTTTTGGGCTTTCTTTTCTTCTAACCCTAAACATATAAAAGGATTATTTTAAGAGCCGTTTTGGGTGACACAAGTTGCATATTCATTAAACAATCTCTGTTTAAGCAAATTGTGATTAACAGACGAAGTTCTTGACCTAGTTCATCTTCTATCAAGAAGTTGCTGTGTATTTGCACCATAGGGTTTTGTAACCAAGCATCTTCCTGCTATTCATCAAAAAGGATGATCTGAAGAACTTTGCAGCCAACCATTCTTCCTCAGTTGGTGTTCTAAAATCGCGTACTTGGATCCGCGCAATTGGTTAGTCACGTACTTGGAAGCCGTGCATCAAAGGTGGAGACTGTCACTACAGATCAAGTCCAATTGGGTATTGGGGTAAGGGTTCAACTGTAGGTTGGTAAGGTACTTGGGATTCCTTTACTTGTAACCGCTTGATTTGATAATAGTGAAGTTTCGGGAGTGGTGACCTGAAAATCACCCGGTGGGGTTTTTGCCATTAGGGTTTTCCCCATTTGTAAACAAATTACCGTGTTATTTATTTTCCGCTGCTTATCTAGTTGATTGGTGATTTGTTTGTGCTTCCATAAAATTGCATGATTAATTGATTAATTAATTACTTGACTAAATTAATTAATTAAGGTTAATCACAAGGGGTCATTCAGATTGTGACCTATCAAAACCTGTGGTTTCTTGGTCACGACCGGCTAAGGCTAAAGTTCCATTAAAGAGCGTTTCCACGGGGTAGAACCACCTCAGGGAATATAAGGTTTTCATGAGGTTGATCTTGAGCCGCCATCCAAGCACGAATGCCTTCATTTAAAAGAATATTTTTGGTGTAGAACGTCTCAAATTCAGGATCTTCCGCTGCACAGATTTCCTGAGAAACAAAGTCATAGGCGCATAGGTTCAGAGCCAAGCCGACTACTCCAAGAGCACTCATCCATAAACCAGTTACTGGTACAAATAACATAAAGAAATGTAACCAACGTTTATTGGAAAAAGCAACCCCAAAGATTTGGGACCAAAAGCGGTTAGCGGTGACCATTGAATAAGTTTCTTCCGCTTGAGTTGGGTTAAAAGCACGGAATGTATTTGCGCCATCACCATCTTCAAATAAAGTATTTTCTACGATAGCACCATGAATAGCGCATAGAAGGGCAGCGCCCAATACACCCGCAACCCCCATCATATGAAATGGGTTCAATGTCCAATTATGAAACCCTTGGAAAAAGAGGATGAATCGAAATATAGCTGCGACACCAAAACTGGGCGCAATGAACCAACTAGACTGACCTAGCGGATAAATCAGGAATACAGAAACAAAAACAGCAATTGGAGTAGAGAATGCAATTGCATTATAAGGTCGCAATTGAACAGATCGAGCAAGTTCAAATTGACGTAACATGAAACCTATTAGTCCGAAAGCGCCGTGGAGAGCAACAAAAGTCCACAGACCGCCTAATTGACACCAACGAGTAAAATCTCCTTGTGCTTCTGGACCCCATAGTAACAACAAAGAGTGTGCTAAACTATTAGCAGGAATAGAAACTGCTACGGTTAAGAAGTTGCAGCCTTCCAAATAGGAACTCGCCAATCCATGTGTATACCATGAAGTTACAAAGGTTGTACCTGTAAACCAACCTCCTAACGCGAAATACGCACAAGCAAAGAGCAATAGACTAGACCAACCTACAAAAACGAAACGGTCCCTCCGTAACCAGTCATCCATAATATCAAATAAATCATTTTCATCTTTGGTAAATTTCCCAAGGGCTATAGTCATAGTGATCCTCCTATTCAACTACTTCAACCATTTTCGAACACCTCATAGCATTTTCAGGGCATTCAAGGCGTCTATTATTTCTATATGATTTGATTTCTCGTACACTACCCTAATGGGTTTCGAATCTAAAAATAATTTATTGGTACATAACCTGACTGAGGTAAATCCATGACTTCAATTCAGTTCTTTTTTTCTAGTCTGACTAACCAACCACCTAAACCTTGAATTGCCTTGTCTTATGACTCATCGATCAAATAGATTCATTTTTTTGAAAGAACTGTTCAAGAAACAAGTGATTCCTTTTCTCGCTACCAGTTGATCCCCAGACATATTCCTCTCGTTTCATCAGCCAATCTTATTCTTGAATCTCGTTTATGAGATTGATAAAAATAAATATCTTTATGTATTCCATATAATTTCTATGTGTATTAAACTACTTATTAAACTACTATAGTATCATATATTTTATTACGTTATACTTTCACTCTTTCATTTTCTTTTATTGTGTTATATTTCTTTTACTCTCATATGAATATACAACTCGGAAGTATATCTTTTCGCGGTTCAAAGCAAGCAATGCACTTCGAAGATTTTTTTCTATTTACCCTTATCTGTCAAAAAAATCATAAAAAAGGAGAATGAATTTCCTAATTTTTTTTTATTTTAATATTGATATTGTATTTAATTTAATAATAAAAACTGTAAATGAAAGCAGCTTTCTCGCATACATTTTTTATCCCGTTGTCGGAACAAAAATTTCGCTTGTATCGATATGGAAATATTTGGTACATGAATACATGTTCTGATCAATTTAGATCTATATAAGATTTATATAGATCTAAATTGGTCCTGTCTTGTGTTCTGGAATTTCAAAATATATTTAAATTTAATTTAAAACGGCTCGTATGTTGTGACTTGGAATAAGCCTTTCTTCGTAGAAGAAGGAAATATTAATTTCTCCTTATAACCCATCTATGAAGGATAATATTTAATCAGTAATATCGACAAATTCTTGCAGAGCCAAAAGAAAATAAATATGAAAATTAAATAAAAAAAAGGATCTACTGACTGTTACAATTTCATCTTTATCGAGTTATCAAATTTTAATATCAGAATAGTGGATATAGTCATGATTCAATAGGTTAGGTCCACTTACTTTTTTTGTTGTTTTCTAATCTTTAGAATGGATTTGGTTGGAATAATGGAAAGGGATATTTATCGATTCAAGGAGACGACTCTTCATTATTCAATAGAATATTACATTAAATATAATATAATATTATTCATTATAATTATAATAATAAATAATAATTTCGAATAGCTAATATTAAATATAAAATAATAATAGGACAATTATTCCAAATTCATAATAATATATATTTATTATTATTAGAATACAAATATAAAAAGAATAGAATAAATTAATAAATAAACAAATGTTCCACTTTATAACTATAATTACTATACTATTATTCATTATAATAATAACTTATTATCATTAAATAAATCATTCAATTACAAAATTGAATGATCAAGTTTGTTACCTTTTTAGTATTAGTAAAAATACCACCAATATCTCTATTCCCCCTTGAAATAAGAATACTTTGACTAGGGTTTTATGAAAAAAGCCAAAGCCCCTTATCAGATTTGAACCGATGACTTATGCCTTACCATGGCGTTACTCTACCACTGAGTTAAAGGGGCCTATTTTTTTTATTCAATTACTGAATAAGTCATTCGCCACTATGAGTCTAGTGCATATACTGATTATAATATAGATGGATGTACATTCTAATCTATAGATGTACATAGATATAGTTTAGTGCATATATATCTTATGCACATGGTGGACCATTCAGGAACGAGAAATTGAATTTCTCTAGTGAGTATAGAGTAAACTAGTGATTATGGGTAAACTCAAAACGGTTTATTAAGATTGGATTTACTAAATAGCAACGCAAGAAATTTTTTCAAGACCAACCCTAATTGAATTGATCCACATCATAACGAAATTCATTTGATTGATACATAGACTTGCCAATTCAATATAGATCTAAGATATTTCCTCGAATCATTGATAAAAAGATTTTTTTTACTTTTTTCTCTAGCTCAATTCTTAGAGAAAAACAATTTTCAATAACTTGTTGATCCCCATCCCTCTTCCCAGATTTTCAAATTTATCATTTTTTTTTCTTTTTTTTTTGCATTTCCGAGCTTAGTGTAAGATAAAAATATGTCTATCTAATCTTAACAAAATGAATTAATCAATGAATTAAAGTGGAAGAAATGGAGTTTCATTACCCTTTCTGGTCTCGCGGACCAATCACTCCCCGAAAGGTTCTATACCTCGTATTATTTCTATTCAGCCTAATTTTTTTTTTTTAATATTTACTTTTTAATAGAACTATCGATTTATAATGAATATCAATTTATTATTATATTTATTTGACTCTTTATATTATCGAATCTAATTATTCTATGTATAATTAATTAGAAATAGAATTGGAATAATATTTCAAAGATTTTATGAAATGGTGATTCGAATGAATGATTCATGAATATAAATATGAATCAAAACAAAAGATTCTATGGAATCATGAAAGAGGGATCTTTCCCTCAGATTTAGTCATACCATTAGATTGACAATTTCAAAAAGCTGTTCATACTATGAACATAGTATGAGGGGGGTAGGGTAAGTATGCCCCCATCGTCTAGTGGTTCAGGACATCTCTCTTTCAAGAAGGCAACGGGGATTCGACTTCCCCTAGGGGTAGGGTACTACACAAGGAAGTTGATCATGGATTATCAATATGCCTAGAATTGATTCTTCCTGGGTCGATGCCCGAGCGGTTAATAGGGACGGACTGTAAATTCGTTGGCAATATGTCTACGCTGGTTCAAATCCAGCTCGGCCCAATAATTCACCGATCCACCATGAAATGAATAACCCATTTGTTGTTCCCCAGAAAGGCCTAATCGGAATACAGAAGACTAAAGAAAAGTGAGATTTTCTGATATATTTTTACCGCTGTTCATTTGCTCTATTTATTTTTTTCCACAAATTTAGATCTTGTTTGCTAATGATCCATCTAGATTCATATAAGGATCCGGAGGTATAAAGTCTAAGGTAAAGAATAAAATAAAGAATAAAGAAAAAAAACTCTTTTTTTTTTCATTGAAAGTGAAAGATTGATTTGATTATCAATCAATTTCTAAAAGACGAAAGGATTACTAACAATTTGCGAGACGCTCCCACTAAAGTGCATATCCATGTGGATATCAAATATATCATGCGGATTTATGTTACAATACGACTATTCTAATCTAAATAAAATAGAAAGGGTTTGAATGAAATCATAAGAATATGTATGATGTATACTTTATTTGCTTGGGATTGTAGTTCAATTGGTCAGAGCACCGCCCTGTCAAGGCGGAAGCTGCGGGTTCGAGCCCTGTCAGTCCCGACGGATCCAAATACAATAAAAAAAAATACATCAATTCATCTCTTCGTTTTCTTTGAAAGGGAGAACAAATAGCAGAATTTCATTCCCCTTGGGAATGCTCTCTTATTTTATTTATTTATTTTTTTCCTTTCACGTTTCTCATCAAAGAAATATGGGAATTCCCATTTATTCAACTAGTACTGATTGAAAGGCGAAAGGCATATGTAAATTAGTACAATTATTGGTAGAAGCATATTCAGGATTCCAAGAGATACCGTACGGAGTCCGTCTTTTTCGATTATTCCTGATCTGTGTAATGTAATAGAGTACTATATGTTTCAAGTAGGACATACAAAATAAAATTTTACATAGTAACCTTGATATAATACTTTTAAGATTAAAGGTATATCCCTTTCTATTTCTAACTACGATTTTGTGTAACCTCAATTACTAATTGAAATTAGTAATGCAAATTTGAAATAATTTATCTCATTCAACTTCCACACTGAATTTTTGATATATGTGCATCCTGTAATTAATCCAAGGAAATAGTATATTAATAAAATAAAAAGAAAGCTAAAAAAAGAAGGATCCCATCTCTCTTTCTCTCTTAGCGAGGGCTATCTCTCTTAGTGAGAGTGAGGGAATGAATAATCTTTTTTAAGTTTAAGGGGGGCATACTTTATAGAAACTGTAGTTTATAGAAACTAAAGAGTGGAATAGAATGATAAATAACGTAAAAGAATTATTGATCGGATTCATAATCCAAATTGCAATTCGGTATGGATAAAGGATCTTCCTATGTTATACTGTTTAATTCTCGATGATGAATCAATTAATTTGATAGCTCAGATATTGTTATTCATAATATTGATCTGATTCGATATCATCGAGATGTAATTCATACCATTGAATATTGCATTTACAGGCGAAAGGTTTATCAGCTCTATGGGATTAAATCCTGAGTTATTTCAAATTAAATAAAAATGAAACGATGAGATTATGGAAGTAAATATTCTCGCATTTATTGCTACTACACTGTTCATTCTAGTTCTGACTGCTTTTTTACTTATAATATACGTAAAAACGGTCAGTCAAAATGATTAATTTGACTTAAACTTGACTGTTTCGTTCTTATCAATGATTGAAAAGAAAAAATAAAAATTAAAAGTATTTCAATTTCATGTCTTAAATGAAACAAGCGGACTAGAATTATCAGTATGGTAGAAATATTCATATATTTCTTTCTACCATACTTATTATATTATTGTAGTATATAAAGTTTTACTGTATAAAGATAGACGTTTAATATAGATCAATCCACAGTATCTATCTTCATAGATATCAATTACATATAGATATAAATTCCATACATCTATGTACATAGTGTACCAATTCTATTTCTTTGCTTTATCTATTTAATTTTTGTTGATTGCAATTATCAATATAAAAAAATAGAAGGGCAACTCTTACTCTTACGGTTCTAATTCCTAGAATTTATGATTCTTTTCAATATGAGAATCCTGGTATCCACCGAAAGAATCAAATCGATGAAGTAAAAAAAGTATAGGCGTATATTAATAAACGAGAATCACATAATTTTTTTTTAGCATTCCGAATAAATAATTGATTGAGCAGTTGACAAATGATCTAAGGGTTCGGTTCCATGGGGAACCTCTTTGGATTTCGAAAAGGATTA
>CP129448.1:82997500-83127500 GCA_030445155.1 Quercus variabilis | reverse complement strand
GATCACTTCAGAATGGCATATACATCACACATTTTGGATCAAGTAAAGACCCTCGGGTTCCAGCAAGCCACTGCTACATCCATTTCATTAGGAATTGATGATCTTTTAACAATACCTTCTAAGGGATGGTTAGTCCAAGATGCGGAACAACAAAGTTTGGTTTTGGAAAAACACCATTATTATGGAAATGTACACGCAGTAGAAAAATTGCGACAATCCATTGAGATATGGTATGCTACAAGTGAATATTTGCGACAAGAAATGAATCCTAATTTTAGGATGACTGATCCTTTTAATCCAGTACATATGATGTCTTTTTTGGGAGCTAGAGGAAATGCATCTCAAGTACACCAATTAGTAGGTATGAGAGAGTTAATGTCGGATCCACAAGGACAAATGATCGATTTACCCATTCAAAGCAATTTACGTGAAGGATTGTCTTTAACAGAATATATAATTTCTTGCTACGGAGCCTGAAAAGGAGTTGTAGATATTTCTGTACAAACATCAGATGCTGGATATCTTACACGCAGACTTGTGGAAATTTTTCAACACATTGTTGTACGTAGAACAGATTGTGGTACTATCCGGGGTATTTTTGTGAGTCCTCAAAATGGGACGATACCGGAAAGGATTTTTATACAAACATTAATTGGTCGTGTATTAGCAGATGATATATATATGGGCCCGCGATGCATTGCCGTTAGAAATAAAGATATTGGGATTGGACTTGTCAATCGATTTATAACCTTTCAAACACAACCAATATCTATTCGAACCTCTTTTACTTGTAGTAGTACATCTTGGATCTGCCAATTATGTTATGGCCGAAGTCCTACTCATGGGGGCCTGGTCGAATTAGGAGAAGCTGTAGGTATTATCGCGGGTCAATCTATTAGGGAACCCGGCACTCAACTAACATTAAGAACCTTTCATACCGGCGGAGTATTCACAGGGGGTACTGCAAAACATGTACGAGCCCCTTCCAATGGAAAAATTAAATTCAATGAAGATTTAGTTCATCCCACACGTACACGTCATGGGCATCCCGCTTTTATATGTTATATATACTTGTATGTAACTATTGAGAGTGAAGATATTCTACACAAGGTCACTATTCCGCCAAAAAGTTTTCTTTTAGTCCAAAATGATCAATATGTACAATCAGAACAAGTTATTGCTGAGATTCGCGCGGGAACCTATACGTTTAATTTTAAAGAGAGGGTTAGAAAACATATTTATTCTAACTCAGAGGGAGAAATGCACTGGAGTACCGATGTATACCATGCACCGGAATTTACATACAGCAATGTACATCTCTTACCAAAAACAAGTCATTTATGGATAGTATCAGGAGGTTCATGCCGCTCTAATGTAGCCTCTTTTTCGCTTCAAAAGGATCAAGATAAAATTAGCGTTCATTCTCTTTCTGCTGAAGGAAGATCTATTTCTAGTCTGTCAGGAAATAATGATCAAGTAAGAAAAAAATTCTTTAGTTCAGATATCTTTGGTTAAAAAAAAAACAAAGTGAGATTCCTGATTATTCAGAACTTAATCGAGGGGGTCATTGTAATTTAATTTATCCTGTTATTCTCTACAAAATTTTTTATTTATTGGTAAAGAGACGAAGAAATAGATTCATCATTCCCTTACAATTGATTCCAGAACGAGAAAAAGGGCTAATGCCTCCTTCCGGTATTTCGATTGAAATACCCGGAAATGGTATTTTTTGTAAAAAAAGTATTCTTGCTTATTTTTGATGATCTTCAATACAGAAGAAAGAATTCAGGCATTACGAAATATGGGACTACGGGGGGGCATTCCATCCTCAAAAAGGAGGATTTGATTGAGTATCGAGGAGTCAAAGAATTGAAGCCAAAATACCAAATGAAAATAGATCGATTTTTTTTCATTCCCGAGGAAGTACATATTTTGCCAGAATCTTCTTCCATAATGGTATAGAACAATAGTCTCATTGGACTAGATACACGAATCACTTTAAATACAAGAAACCGAGCGGGCGGATTGGTCCGAGTGGAGAGAAAAAAAATGGATTGAACTTAAAATATTTTCTGGAGATATCCATTTTCCTGGAGAGATGGATAAGATATCCCGACACAATGATATCTTGCTCCTGCTTGGAGCGGCAAAAAAAAATGCTAAGGAATCAAAAAAAAAAAAAAAAATGGAAAAATTGGATCTATGTCCAATGGATCACACCTAACAAGAAAAAGTATTTTGTTTTGGCTCGACCCATAATCATATATGAGATAGCGGACGGTATAAATTTAGTAACACTTTTCTCCCAGGATCTATTGCACGAAAGGGATAATATGGAACTTAGAATTGTTAATTATATCCTTTATGGCAATGGCAAACCAATTCGGGGAATTTATGGAACAAGTATTCAATTAGTTCGGACTTGTTTATTGTTGAATTGGAAACAAGAAAAAAAAAGTTCTTCTGTCGAAAAGGCCCACGCTTCTTTTGTTGAAGTAAATACAAATGGTATGAGTCGAGATTTCCTGCGAATTGATTTAGTGAAATCCCATATTTCGTATATCAGAAAAAGGAAAGATCCGTCAGGTTCAGGATTGATCTTTGATAAGAGGCCAGACCACACCAGTATCAATCCATTTTATTCTATTTCTTCCAAGGCAGGGATTCAACAATCACTTAGCCAAGAAGACATCTTGCCTGAAGAGAAGGGAGAAGCCGATAAAATTAGGAGAAAAGCAGCCAGGTTTTGGTTGTCTAAAGATCAGAAACTCTACAAACGTTCCTATTCAGGACTGTACTTGTTGTGCGTGCATCCTGAAAAGGCTGAGCTGTTATTAGAAGAACTGCACGAGGGAATCTGTGGAAGCCACACTGGAGGTAGATCCCTAGCTCACCGAGCCATCACTCAAGGTTATTAGTGGCCAAACATGCAAAAAGAAGCCCTAGATTATGTTAAAAAATGTGATCAGTGCCAGCGATTCGCCCCGCACATTCATCAGCCTAGAGGGACTCTTAACCCGCTATCCGGCCCATGGCCTTTCGCCCAATGGGGCCTGAATATCGTGGGACCATTCCTTAAGGCTGCAGAAAACAAGAAATATCTACTGGTCGGCACTGACTACTTCACTAAGTGGGTCGAAGCAGAACCTCTTGCCCACATCTGAGACGTGGACGTGCAAAGGTTTGTGTGGAAGAGTATAGTTACGCGATTTGGAGTCCCATGTATTCTCATCTCGGACAATGGCTTACAATTTGACAGCAAAGCATTTAGGAGTTATTGTAGTGAACTGGGGATCATGAATAGGTACTCCACCCTAGCTTATCCCCAGGGTAATGGCTAGGCCGAAGCTGTTAACAAGGTCATTGTGAATGGCTTGAAAAAGAGATTAGATGATACGAAGGGTAAATGGGTAGAAGAATTGCCACATGTGCTCTAGGCTTACAGAACTACTCCACACAGATCTATTAGAGGGACCCCTTTCTTAATGTCCTACGGGGCTGAAGCTGTCATACCTTTGGAAACTGGGTTCCCGACGTTGAGAACTAGTTCATTTAGTCCAACGGGTGACAATGAACAGCTAGAGAAAAGCTTGGACCTAATTGATGAAAGGAGGAAAAACGCAATGGTCCGATTGGCATATTACCAACAAAAGATTAGACAGGGCTACGACACCAAAGTAAGGCTCAGACCTCTGGAACCTGGCGATCTGGTACTAAGAAAGGTGGTTGGCACTGCTAAGAACCCAGCTTGGGGAAAATTAGGGCCTAACTGGGAAGGACTATATCATATTACATCAGGAGGTGGCATTGGGGCATATTTCCTTGAAGACCTGGACAATCATGTGATACCACGCCCATGGAATGTAAACAACCTTAAAAGGTATTATTATTGATCAAGCTTTTCTTTTAATCAACGTATCAAACTGTTACAATTCCTTTAAGTGTTTAAACTTAAATCCATTCATGCCTGTAGTCTTCAGACCAGATTATATGGGTTAGTTAACACTTCATTACAATTCCTTTAAGTGCTTAAACTTAAATCCATTCATGCCTGTAGTCCTCAGACCAAATGATATGGGTTAGTTAACACTTCGTTACAATTCCTTTAAGTGTTTAAACTTAAATCCATTCATGCCTGTAGTTCTCGGACCAGATGATATGGGTTAGTTAACATTTCGTTATGATTCCTTTAAGTGTTTAAACTTAAATCCATTCATGCCTGTAGTCCTCGAACTAGATGATATAGGTTAGTTAACACTTCGTTATAATTCCTTTAAGTGTTTAAACTTAAATCCATTCATACCTGTAGTCCTCAGACTAGATGATATGGGTTAGTTAATACTTCGTTACGATTCCTTTAAGTGTTTAAACTTAAATCCATTCATGCCTGTAGTCCTCGGACCAGATCATATGGGTTAGTTAACACTTCATTACAATTCCCTTGTAGTCCTCGGACTAGATAATATGGGTTAGTTAACACTTCGTTACGATTCCTTTAAGTGTTTAAACTTAAATCCATTCATGCCTGTAGTCCTCGGACCAGATAATATGGGTTAGTTAACACTTCGTTACAATTCCTTTAAGTGTTTAAACTTAAATCCATTCATGCCTGTAGTCCTCGGACCAAATGAAATGGGTTAGTTAACACTTCATTATGATTCCTTTAAGTGTTTAATCTTAAATCCATTCATGCCTGTAGTCCTCGGACCAGATGACATGGGTTAGTTAACACTTCGTTACGATTCCTTTAAGTGTTTAAACTTAAATCCATTCATGTCTGTAGTCCTCGGACCAGATGATGTGGGTTAGTTAACACTTCGTTACGATTCCTTTAAGTGTTTAAACTTAAATCCATTCATGCTTGTAGTCCTTGGATCAGATGATGTGGGTTAGTTAACACTTCATTACGATTTCTTTAAGTGTTTAAACTTAAATTCATTCATGCCTGTAGTCCTCGGACTAGATGATATGGGTTAGTTAACACTTCGTTACGATTCCTTTAAGTGTTTGACTCTAAATCTAAATATAGTGGTTTTTATTGAAGTATCATTCTCTGATGAGCCATGATTGAAGTTCCTGAACGTGTTTGAGTTAACCCTAACCTACATCGCCTCTTATTCTTTCGTGCAAACTTGGAAAGGATCACAATAAAGTTAAAGTACAAGACTTCATAACAACAAGTTGTATTACATGCAACAAAGGAAATAAACGCTAAGGAAAAACTACTTCATTAATCAAAAGGGTGGATTACAACCTCTTCCAAAAAGAAAAACAAAAGAGAAAAGGGGGGCCCTATACATCTACTCTTGAGCTGAAGGGACCACAGGGTCAGCAACCTGGCCTATCTGAGCAGTAGCTTCTAGGACTTGGCCCTCGGACTCAACAGGAGCCTTCTCTTTGTCCAACCCTTGGCCTTTGTTTTTGGCTGGTTCAGCTGGCTTGCCATTATCACCTGGCTGACCAGCCTCTATAGGCGTATCAAGGGTGGATGGGGGAGCTTGACTGACTAAGCTATGCTTTGTAGCCTCAAGAAGCTGTGAAGCAGGAGGGGGGTCGGCTTCTGAGAGCTCTCAGATTTTAGGGTCGTAATAAACACCCCCAAGTAACCTTAAGTTGGAATCGAGTAGGACTCCAGCTCTGTCCAACGCCTTGTGCCAAGTTGCGTCACAGTAATCTCGGGCAACTGAGGCAAATGCTCTGCGAGCTGTTTCCCAACCTCTTTTACTCCCAGCTGGTAGGCAGCCTTCCTCTCAGCCTCAACTGACTCCTTGGCCAGCTGAGCCTTCTGCTCGGCTATTCGAGTACTTTTTCTGGCTTTTTGGAGTTCAGCCCTTAGACCCTTCACCAACTCCCTTTCGATCGCCAAGTTGATCTCTAACGCGCACAATTGTCTGCGCTGATCCTCGGCCTGGGTCTTAGCATTTTGGAGGCCGGCCTTGCAGTTGTCCCTCTCCCGGGTCGTGGCCTTAAGCTGCTCGGATAGGCGAGCATAGTCATCCTTCAGCTGGCCGAGAGCCCTCTCCGCCTCAAATTGAGACAGGACTGCTACTTGGGCCTCGAGGTAGGACTTTTTGTTCTACTCTTCAGCCACATAGATCTGTTGAGTAATCTGCATGACAACATTTTTAGCACAAGGTGAAGAAAGAAAGCAAAGCGAATTAAAAGTGGAACTCAAATTAAGAGAGCAAGTTCATTTACCATGGCCATATCCCTCTTAAGGGATAAAAAGAGCTCCTACTGGTTGAAACGCCTGTAGGACTCCATATCGTGAGGGAGGAGGAGTGGCTGCTGCAAGGCCTCAGCAACGTATCCTGCCTTTCCCCCATCATAATTCCTGAGGGACGTATCCCAAAGAATGGGGGCACCATCCAGCTCAAGCCTTGGGGACCATGTGCGAGGTCCTGCTCCTCGGCGGCCCTCAGCCCCGATGTTCTCGTCAAGGCTGCCAGTGGAAGAGGCCCTCTTGCCTCGGTCCCTCACCGTCTTCTGCTGCTTACTCACTTTTGGTGGCACCCCCACTTCCCTCTCTTCAAGCTCAAGGGGCCTCTTCTTCTGAAAGTTCGGCATAGGTTTCAAGCCGACTCCAGGAGTCGTGGGAGGCGCTGGAGGTAGGATCTCTATTGGATGGGAGGTCCTAGCCCCTTTCTGCTCAACCTTTTGACCCCTATTCCTCGTCAGGCATTTCAAATCTACCATGTCGTCGTTCGAAGAGTCGTCGAGGAGGGCAGTTATCAAAAATGGGTGGGCACTGGACTGTCTGTCACCTTCTGCCTCAGCTTTCGAGACCTCTACCACTTGATTTGCCCCTGAAGCTTCCCCCCCGAAGTGGAACTTGTTTATTTGCTCTTCTAGCGAAGAAGTGAAAGAGCCAACCTTTTCACCCTCAACCTCTGGTCCGAGGGGAACTTCCTGGGGTGGCTGTATGAGAGGGGGTATACCCTTGGGGTTGGGGTGTGGTATAGGGGGAAGGTCGTGCGGAGCCAAAAAAACCTTTAAACGAAACGTCGATGCGGTTAAGACGTTTGTCTCCCTGGACTATTGCATTGCCAACCGGTTAGAAGTCTTTTCGCTTCGCTTTGTACCCTAGGATGAGGGGGGCCGATCGGAGTTGTCCGTCCTCACTTACGAAGATCTCGGACCGTAACAGATAGTTGAGCGCGGCGATGTTGGTGAGGCTGAGCCGAGGAGAGATGTTTTTTATCTGTTACAAGTCACAGCAGAGCTTTGTTAGAAACTGGAAATCCGCAACACAAGAAGAATAAAAAAACGGTTGAAGAATGAAGACCCTAAGCCTATGGTTAGTGTGCTTAAGCCTAATGTGTCCCACCTGGCTCTCCTAGTCTGGTCGAACAGTAAGGGCCGTTATGCCACGCGCCCGAGATGATCATGTAGTCATCCTTCATCCCTTTATTGGATTTTGGGAGGTAGGAGATGAGCCTAACAATGTCGGACTAGGATTTTAAATAATATCCCGCTCCTTGCTGGCTATGGAACTCATACATGTGCACCACGTCAAGCCAAGTGAGTCCCAATCCTAGGTGGCGGTTAAGGTCCTCAATGGCTTCTAGGATCCTAAACATGTTAGGTACGCATTGCCAAGGGGTAATCCTATGGTTTCAAAGGTAGCTAGTGGTGATAGGGCCCATGGGGATCGACATTCCCCCCTCTAGGAAGGCGATGATCGGAATCACGACTTCCCCTGTTTTCCGATCAGTAAGTATTTTTTCTAGAGGGCAATACCTCACGCCCACGTTTGGAGGTATGCGGTATATGGCCCTAAACTTCTCCAACTGGGCAGGGCTGTCTACTAGATACTCGAGTTTACCCATCACTCAACGGAAAAATGGAGGTGCAACGTAGCAGTGAGGAAATGGTCGCTCAAACTGAAAAATGGACGGCCGAAAAGAAAACTGAAAGGTTGAGATGATGAAAACTTACAGGAACTGGACTAGAGACCGATCTCTGAACTCGTAGAAAGACTCCAGAAGACTCTGGGAAGAAGCGAAATCGGTGATTGGTAGAGCTCTGGGCATTTGAGTGCTTGTTCTTGTAGGATGGTCTAAAAGTTGCAAGATAAAGGAGAAAGATCCACCTCTGAGATTTTATACGAGGCCAAACGAAAGGGCGGAAGTTATTTCACCCAAGTCCCGAGGAAGAACCCCATCCGTTGGATTAGTAGCCTACCGTTGGATGCAAAGGACAAGGCGCCTCCTGGAGTAATTAATGTGGCGCTTTGGGAATATGGAAGACAGCGGCAACAATGATGGAGCGCACACATCTATACCTACACACGTGCCAAGCCGAATCTTTGTCTATTTTTCAAGTTTTTACTCTGTGACAAGTCAAAATCTCATTTCTCCTCTTCAGGCGCAACGGAAAAATAAAGATTTTGAGGGGCTATTGTGGGGGTGTGAAAGCCCAGAGCTACTTAATGGGCCCGAGGCACCATATTAAGAAGTATCATATTTTTAAGGAGCAATAGTTGGGTAGGGACGGCCCATTTGAGGGCAAGAAGCCTATAAGTAGAGGGGGAGTACCGTCCGAAGAGATCACCACTTGTCCGAAGATGTCTCACTTCTCGACTACAAATAGTCTTAATCGAACAAACGTGAGGGAGGTCCGTATAATCTCCCTAACGATCCCAACGATAATGATAAGTTCTGGGTAGGTCTGGGGATGATCAGAACGATGAGATATCTAAAGGAAAAGCTGCCACCGCCGTATTTAATGCACTGCAACAGCTTTTCTGGCCGCATTTATGTGGAGAAGACCCCTGAACAGTGCAACCTTAGCTACCGCCACTCACCACGAACTAAAGCAGACACCTGACGTGACGTGCATTTAAGTGGATACGTAGATGAAGAACAGGTGGACGGGGGAGATGATGGGAAAGGATGCTATATAAAGAAGAAGGGTCCTTAATAAGAAAGGGGGGATGAGAGTAAGAACAAGAAAGGAGAGAGAAGGTTTACTGTAACTCTGAATATTGTAATCACTGTTCACTCAATAAAATACATCTTCGGATATTCTTTCACGGAGTTAATTAAGCATTATTTCATGTTATCATCATGCCAAGTAGTCTAGCCAACCATTGTTTACTTCATAACCAGCCTAGCCCTTGTGCCCACTCTCTACAAATTCATTGTTCTGGGTTCGCTAGGCCTTTAATCCATACCTTTTAGACTTAGGCTACAAAAACTGACCCTACAATTTATATTATTTTAATGTATTAAATGTTAAACTAAAACTTTTGTGCAGTTTATATTAGTTTTTGTTGATGTGATAGTAAACAAATTTGCATTTTTTTTAAGGAACAGTAGTTTTCACTATTTTAAAATAAATTATTTTATTTAATAAAAAATGTTAACAAATGCTCTAAAAGTATTGGTTTAAAAAATATTTTATATTTAAAAAAAAATCATGAGAAAAGAAAAAAATTACTTATTTTAACAATTTTTTATATTTTTTATAAAAATTATATTCAAATTTCTTTAAAATAATTTATTAATAATTATATCAAAGACATTAATTCTGTAACAAGATCGTTATTTTATTATAGGTAGATAATTAGGGAGAAGAGGCAGTTGAATTTTGATTCACAGACATTTATGGCTGGGTCTAGGCTAACACTTCATCAAAGTGATTTTAATTTTTAAAATATTTTCAACGCACTCATTAATTTTTTTTTTTTTTATTCCCAACACACTCATTAATGGCATTGTAATGAATGAGACTCCACATTTTCCCTTCTTGATTGGTCTTAAGGCGCTCTCCCTAGGAACTTAATTAAGGAGCCTTTACTACATATCTGTATCCCAACAGCCAAATTGTACCTTTAGTCCTTTTTCCGCAAAGATCTGCTACATCATTGGTTGTGCATTTACTCCCAACAAGCAGTGTAATTACTTCTTCTTTTTTCATTTTAGGAGGCTTTGACGTGGTGGTGGGTGGGTGTGAACTGTAAACCGTAAAGTGGGGTTAGGCTTTCAATGCGTTTTTTTGATTGAATTTTGGTGAATTTGATTGTCCTTGCACACATGGTATTTTCTCTGTGTTGTCTTTTGATTAATATTTGGACCTTTTTTGTTAGGGCTTTTGTTCTAATTCTAGGTTTTACTTATGGCTTTGGTTTACTTTCTTTATGTATTTCAGTTTTCAATGATTGCATGTGTTTTACATTAGATTATTACATTCATTTAATTACCGCTGCGGCCACCGCATAAAAAGCTTTTAAATTCAATTTGCAAATTACAAATTACACATTATTGTATTATCAGTTTAACACTTAAAAAAAATGCACTTTTTGTTTTTTCTATGAGCATTAAAGATACTTCTAATGCAGACTTGTCTAAATGAACTTAGACTATAATTCGTACCTTCTCCAATATTTGACATGGTGAAGAGCCGCGGCAATAGATGAAGAAGACGGAGCTTGGGACTCGACTATGGAGGTCGACATGTAGGAGAGAGAGAGAGAGAGAGAGAGAGAGAGAGAGTTAGATTGATTCTTAATTTTTAAATGAATTGTTTTTTTAAAAATAATTTTATTAAATTTAATTTTTTATAATACATAAAAATCAATTTAGTGAATATATATGAAAACCCTACGCAATTATAAAAAAAAAAAAAGAATAGAAACCATAGGAGGTCAATTTGCAATTGAAAAATACAAACTTCAAGGAATGTTTTTGCATTTCGGCAAAAAAAAAAAAAAAAAAAAAAAAAAAAAAAAAAACCTTTGCAGAAAGGCATTTTTTTAAGGAACAATAGTTTTCACACTCTTTTTAAATATTTTATTTTATTTTATGGTAAATATTAACAGATTCTAAAAAGAATTAGTTTAGGAAGAATTTCTTATTTTTATAAACTTTTTATCAAAAAAGAAATATTACTTATTTTAATAGTTTTTTATATTTTCTATAAAACTTATGTTAAGATTTTCTTAAAATAATTTATTAACAATTGTCCTAAAACTCGTTAACCTATCACATGTTTTATAGTTAGATATTTAGGGTCTGTTTGGTTGGAGATATGGAAAAGTGAAAGAATAGAAAATGAGAAAGGGATAGAAAAGTGAGAGGATAAAAAAAATTTAGTTTTCTTTCGTATGTGTTTGGTTGGAATGATGGAAAAATAGAAAGATGAAAAACTCATTTGTTTGTTTGAGAAGAAAAATGAAAAGATGGAAAATATAATTCTAATAAAATTTACTCTCATTCCCCTACTATATGAAACTATTAAATCATTATAATTTTTTATTATATTTCCTTCAAATATATTAAATACATTTATAAGTATTAACTTTACTTTTTTTTCAATTACACAAATTATTTTGTATAAAAAAAATCTAAATAAAAATTAAAAAATAAAACATGTAGACTGGGTTTCATAAAACAAAAAAAAAAAAAAAAAAAAAAAAAAAACAAAAACAAAAAACAAAACAAAACACACGTTCACTGGATTTCACTTTCATCCTCTCTACCCATTGAGCGAGGCTTGGAAAAAACAAAATACGTTAATAATTTGTTCGGTACCCAAATGCAATACTAATAATGACTCCCTTGATTTGGATATTAACTTCTGAGGATATTTATGTAATTCAATACTTGGTTCAGCTTTTCTCAATTTTCCTCCCTCAATTTTCCTTCCAAATCAGAAGGATAAACATTTGTGAGCCTGGAGTGATTTTTTTCTATAATATTTTCTTTTCCTCTTGTTTTCTCTCCTAACCAAACAAGAGAAAACAATATTTCCTTCCCTATTTTCCTCTCTTTCCTTTTTATCCCTCTCATTTTCACCGCAACCAAACGGATCCTTAAGAAAGGCTTCTCCCTTATTTTATAGGTAGATAACTAGGGAGGGGAGGCAGTTGAGTGTTGATCCACAAACATTTATTGCAGGGCCTGGGCTGGCACTTCAACAAACTAGTATTATATAATGGGTCCGTTTGGATAGCACTTATTGTAGCTGAAAGTTGCTGAAAACTGATTGTTGCTGAAAACACAGTAGTAAAATAATTTTTAAATGTATAAATAGTGTTGTGGGACCCACTTTTAATATTAAATATTACGTGGACAATGTATGAACAGTACGTGAACAGTGCATGAACAGTGAATTTTGTCCTCTAAAGTCAAAAATACCGACCAAAAAAAAAAAAAAAAAAAAGGGAGAAAACGTGAAGATCAGAACACGCCGCAACAAAACCTGCAATCCAAACCCACAGTAAGGGATTTGTTAACAAGGAGTGAACCGGTGCCTGTTAAGGTGAAAAAGGACAAAAAAAAAAAAAAAAAAAACTCAGAAGAAAGTAAAAAAGAACACTATATAATACTTAAAAAGTTGAAAATTTAACATAGAAGCAGTGGTGGAGCCAGGATTTTAGTCTAGAGGGGGCAAAATTAAAAGGTGATATTAAAAGTGAAATTAATCTAAAAAATATTAAATAGCAATAATAACAAAATAAATAAACAATTATAAGCAAATATAAATATATTTCATATTATTAAAATAAATGAATAAACAAAAATAACCCATTCATAGCTACTTAAAACTTTACAAACTGATGGAGTAAGAATGTGATTAGTGTTACTTAAAAAAATATAAAAAATAAATGTTTGAAATGATTTTTTTGTTATTGGTGACATGTCAATTTGTAAGACATAAGTTGTAAAATTTGTAATATCTTTAGCATCATTCAAAAATAAAATGCTGCGAAAAGTATCATAAATAGTAAAAATTGTGTAAATATTGATATAAATAAAAAATAAAAAATAGTGAAATTGGTGCAAGTTGCGTAAGACAAGACAAAAGCAATAGTTTGGTCACTTTCAAGTTTTCAACCAAGTAAAGTCCTTTTTTTCTTTTTCTTTTTTTCCTCCATGTCAATATATAACTGACTACTATTACTATAAAATTTGAGGAGTCAGGGGGCAGGTGCCCCCCCCCCCCCCCCCCCCCCCTCACCCCCTCTGGCTCCGCCAGTGCATAGAAGTGAATAAAAACAAAAAATTTTGTCAAAAAAAAATACAAAAATATTATTATTAAAGTGTCCGTTATCACAACTCTTATATATAAAGTAGCCAAACTGAAGTTAGGTTTATTGTAATTTTTTTTTCAACATAATTTTTCAAAGCCAAATTTTGCCTTACTCATTGAAATAGTTCTAATATTATAAATTATTTCACAATTTTTTTTAACAGTTTTATTTTGACTAACTGTAAGTAATTTTTTATTATTTACATATTAATCTATCAATTTTTCTCAATGATTAAAAGGAGTGCTAGTTAAAGCCTATCGAGTTCATTGTAATTGGTGGTTTATCTCTCTTCGGTAAAAGTTTGATAGAACATGAGTCTTTGTCATCTTCGAGGTTCGATATTGGATGTCTTGATATGACGATTCACGAAGGCTAGTACAATATTTTGTACAGGTGCTGTGCTATCACGCATCAAATTGCCGATTACAAAAAAATTGCACATCTATTTATGTGAAAATAAAGTGGGGCCATGATGTGATGCATCTAGCATGCCAGCATACTGTTGTCGCTCGTGGATGTCTGGTTCTACCAAAAATTTTTAGATGACCAATGCTGGCCCAACAGTACAAAGCGCATGTGCAAGTGCAATGTTCTATTTGCATTTGCACTCTTCTAGTAGGCTTAGATAATCGGTACAAAGGATTCGTTTAGATTAAATTTATTGTTGTTAAAATTAAAAATATTATAGTAAAATAATTTTTAAATGTATAAATAATATCATGAAATTTATTTTTAATATTTTTTAGTATATAAACAGTATTATAAACAGTAATTTTTATCTCTATACAATAAATTCATATAATATTACCATTTACACGCAGAAAAAAATTAAAAAAAATAAAAACGTAAACTTATAAATGCAAACACCCACTCCAAATGGCATCAAAGCAGACGGTAGGTTGAATGGGCCATCTTAATGAACAAGTAATAAGACGACAGCATCCAGTATCATAAAACCTATTAATTAAGTTTTTTTTTTTTTTTTTTTTTGACGTTTATTAATTAAGCATGTTATCGTAAAAGGAAAGTTGAGGTCGAATAGAGAAAAAATGAACAGGAAGTTAGTTGGAACTTGAAAACTACTTTTGAAAATGTAAGCTAAACAAAATGAAAAGATTACTTTTACTCTAATATATTTATTATATATCATAAAAAGTAAGCTAAACAATGTTACCCACTCCGACTCAAATATAATGATTCCGATAACTTTACCTGCACATTAAATGGGTTTAACTACTAATATACTTATTATTTATTCGCTATATAAATAGCACCCATGTCTTTATAGTACATATTTGATTTATTGAATCCCTTTATCTCTCACCTTTTTTTTTTTTTTTTCAAGTTTTGAGCAGTTGTTACTGTACCAATCTGGTTTGTTCAATTGACACTAACTACAATACTTTAGTTTCAACCTCCGCACTGCTGTTGCTTTCTTTTCCTTCTTTTGTTTTTTCTCTGCTTTTTTTTTGGGCATAATATCGTCATGTCCACTCTTTTTTTTTTTTTGTTATTTATATAAAGTTGTCAGTTAACACAATATTTTTGCAATTGTTGTTATGTTAATTCCATAAAATATCATACTATAATCATCCACAGCTAAAACTAAAGGTATTATAAAAAAAAAAAAGTGCTACATCCATAACATTTTTCGCAACACTTCCACAACATTGTTCATTAGGCTTTTTTTTCTTTTTCTTTTTTTTCTTCCTCACAAACCATAGTACGCCAATTTTGGTTGTGTTGTTTTTGTCTTTTCTTATATATATATATATATATGTATGTATGTATGTATGTACAGTTACATTGACTTAACAAATTCTTACAATATTTTTACAATTATTGACAATTTGCATTGTTCGTTGGCCCCTTTTTTTGTTCACAATATGCTGGTTTTGCTTGTGCTTTTAAATATTATATGTGCATACACAATCACATTGACGCAACAAATTTTTACAATATTTTTATCATTATTGAGGTGTCAAAATTTTAAAGATCAAAATAAAATAATAAAATAATAGACTGAGACCAACCACAATTAAAAATAAATGTATTATGAAAATATTATAACATCTTTTTCTTGTCACAATATTATCACAATTGCGGGATCTCTATTCCTTATAGATTAAAATAAAATATAATAAAAAGAAATGTTATGTCCACAATATTTTCACAATAATTTTGTAACAAATTTTATGTGGCAAAGTATTTTTGAAGTATAAAAAAGTGATATCAATAGTGGATTCAATTTAAAACCAAAAAAACTTGTCATTTATAATTTGGTCTAAAAATGTTATGAACGTAGCATTTCTCTCAAATAAAAGAAAATAAATATATCTATTTAGAACCTAGAAATAAAAGTATTGTGAAAATGTTTTAATATTTTGTTATATTCTTAAACTTCTTTTTTAGTTTATATAGTCAAATTGGATGTGCCAAAATTCACTGTACGTTTCACGCACAATTTTCTTGTATTGTCTTTTTGTTTGTTTTTTTTAATGCCTAATTTTTATGCATAATTTCAACACCTGTAATAATTTTTTATCTAAGATTTGTTGTGAAAAAGCTATGGACGTAAAAATTAAATAATAAAATATGAAATTGGGACCTACCACAACTGGAAACAAAAAATATTACAAAAATGTTGTGACATTTTGTTATATTCCTAAACTTCTTTTTTGTGTGACATTTTGTTGTGTTCCTATGAGGATTAGTGACCTTAAATCCTATTGTATGATACTATAGATGATATTATATATGACTTAATATTGTGATTAATAAAGTTGTTTTATTATTATTATCTAAAATAATGATAATATGAATATTCGGATATTATCATATAGCCCATGAGATGTATAGTATGTGATTTATGTGAAAAGTCACAGAAGATATAAATCACAAATTCTTTATAAATTCAGAATTTTACTTCGTAATCGGTGATAAAATTGGGCATTTCATCTGCGAAAACTATAACATATCAACTAAGATGATCTGTCTTGATCATGAAAGTAAAGACTTCTAGTTGGTATGTTGATATGTTTTAAGAATTAAGACATATTGAACTAGATCGTTGTGAGATTTATTATTCTCATAACGATTATCAATAAATAATAAATCTCACAACTTCTATTTACATGAACTCTTAATCCTGAGAGAATAATAAACTTAATCATGAAGTGTAGGTTACTTTGATATATTAAAAATGAGATCTAAAGTCACGATTAAAATCTCAGTATGTTGGGCAGTTACATTTAATGTTGATAGAACATATATTCTCAAGATGGAATTCATAGTCTCTTAATGGAGATACAAAATATTCCCTTAAGATAAGTTTAATGGGTTTGATTATTCAGAATATTAGGTCTAACTATTTTAGTAAAGAATCACTAAAGTATATATTTATAAAATTGGATTTCATAAAAATATGATGAATAATTTAAAGGATTAAACCAAATACTCAAATGATTAAGATATAGTAATCTTCAAAGTGGAGTCTACATTAATGTCTTTGTATTACTATGAATATTTTATGAAAATGTTGCATTGTAAAATAAAGTTTTAAGATATAATTTATTAATAAAGCCTAAAGTGCAATTATATTTATATAGTGATATTAAATATAATTAATTGTAATTTTGGATTTATTAATAGTTGATAGAAGAGCCCAAGGCTCATTAGAACTAGTGTCTTATTTGTTCCCTTTTGGTCCCACTCTAAGTCACATACTAAAGCCAAATTGGAAGGGCCTAAAAGGCTAACCCAATTAAACAATCAGTTATAAAGAGAGAAACATACAAAATTTTGTAAGGAAATGAAATGGTTTGTATGTGAGTGCTGGACACTTTCTTATTCTCCCTTGAACATATACACATATAATTGATTAAGAGACCACACTTTTTAGGTACAAGTGAAATTGGAGTGAAGATTAAAAGTGTTTCCGAGTACTTCTAATCTTTGATTTTGAAATTCACCACACCAAGTTACACTCTCTTATTCTTATATTCTGAAACTTACATAATGCATATTATCAAATGCAAATAAAGTAGATCCGTTAATTTTTTGTTGCATATGTTTTATACGCGATACAAACATGTGGTCTCTTAATCAGTTTCTATGAATTTGTTCAAGGGAGAATGAGAGAGTGTCCAACACTCACATACAAATCATTTCACGTTCTTGCTACAAAAATTTTGTATGTTTCTCTCTTTATAACTGATTGTCTAATTGGACTAACATTTTGGACATTTCCAATTGGGTTTTAATATGTGGTTTGAAGTAGAACCAAAAAGGAACAAATAAGACTCTAGCTATAATGAGCCTTGAGTTTTTTTGTTAACTCTTGACAAGTCTAAAATTACCATTAATTATATTTAATACCACTGTATAAATATAATTGCATTGTAGGCCTTATTAATAAATTTTATCACAAAACTTTATTGTACATGTAACCCCTTCATAAAATGTTCGTAGTAATACAAAGTCATAAATGTAGACTACCACTTTGTAGATTACTACATCTTAATCCTTGAGTATTCGGTTTAACCCTTTAAATTATTCATCATATATTTACGAAATCTAATTTCATAAATATATACTTTAGTAATTCCTTATTAAAGTGGTTAAGTCTAACTCTCTGAATAACCGAACCATTAAACTTATCTCAAGGGAATATTTTATATCTCCATTAAGAGATTATGAATTTCATCTTAAGAATATATGTTTCATCAACACTAAATGTGGTTGTCCAACATACTAAGGTTTCGACCGTTACTTTAGATTTCACTCCTGATATATCAAAGTAACTTGCACTCTATGATCAAATCCATTATTCTCTTAAGATCAAGAGTTTATGTAAATATAAGTCATGAGGTATATTATTCATTTGTCAGTCGTTAGGAGAATAATAAATCTCACAGCGGTCCAGTTCAATAGGTCTTAACTCTTCAAACACATTAACACATCGACTAGAAGTCTTCACTTTCATGATCAAAACAAATCATCTTAGTTGATTTGTTATAATCTTCGTAGATGAAATGCCCAATTTCATCACTGACTATGAACTAAAATTCTGAGTTTACAAAGAACTTGTAATTTATATTCTCTGTGACTTTTCATATAAATCACATACTATACATCTCATGAACTATATGATAATATCCAAATATTCATATTACAATTATTTTAGATAATAGTAAAACAACTTTATTAATCACAACATTAAGTCATATATAATAATGTACATAAAATCATACAATAGGATTTAAGGGTACGAATCCTAGCAATATAAGTATTTTTCCATCAGCTCCTAGGTTTTTTTTTTTTTTTTTTTTTTTAGTCAAATTTAGTCAGCAAAAACTCATTGTTTTAGGCACAATTTTCTTCAGCTAGCTTTTTATTTTATTTTTAAATATACGGTTAAAAGTGGTTAACCCAATTTAAAACCAGTAGCAATTTACCACGTAAGATTTATTATGAAAATATTATGAACGTAACATTATTCTAAAATAAAATAATAAAATATCATACTAGGAGCCACCATAGCTAAAAATAAAGGTATTGTAAAAATATTGTGACTTTTTGTTGTGTTTCTAGACTTCTTTTTTGGTTTATTTTATTTGTTGAACTAAAATTCATTGTTTAATGCATAATATTTTTAGGTTGAATTTTTTTTTTTTTTACACATTGTTTCAAGTTTTTTTTTTTTTAATAAAAATAAGTGCACACACACACACACACACACACACACACACACACACACACACACATTGTTTTACACACATAACACACATAAATTGACGAAGCAACACTTTCCTTCTTTATGTTCGAGGTAGTTGCATTCCCCCCTTAAACTATAGTTGAATAATTTCATCATTTATATTTTGTAAATGAGCATGTACCCCTATTGTTTCTCTCTTAGTTAAACTCTAACAAAATCTTATAATTCCTAAAATATTCCATTGTGCAATGTCTAACTCCTACTAAATTTTAATGTCCCCAAAAATTTCTTTGTGTGTTTTGAATTTTATGTGATAGATTGGTAGTCATGTTTGGAAAGTTAGAATGATGATATGGTGTTCTATTTGTTACCTAGAGAACACTAATTTATTAGGTTTAAATCTTCTACACTTATAATTTTATCTAATAGAAACTTTGAAGACATGTCTTTTGTTATTTTGTTCTTTTTTTAATTTATTTTTCTGCTTAAAAGGGTATTTGTTAAAAATAAGCAAGCTAAATATCGTAGTTAGACTCATAAAATAAGATAACAAAGAATGAAATATGAATAAAAAAATATTCATTGTAGATAATTGCAAATATTTCATTTAATGAAAATATTCAAAAAAATTGTGACATATATTATCATTCATTGTGAAAATTTAAATATTGTAGAAAGATTATGACATTCATTATCATTCTTTGTAGCATTTTTTGGTGAATAGATATTGCATTTAGTAAATAAGTTATAAGAAATTGTCATAGTACATAGATATTCAAATAACTATTTTAAATTTAAGTACATGACTTCATACTTCTTCAACAAAAAAAATCTATATCAATTTTCTCACTAAAGGGCTAGCACGTGCAACCCACGCTAGTATAACATAAAAATGAGTAAGTTCTTTTTGATGTATACATCCAAATTAGTGTGTGAGTGCTTCCCATTCAAATTGAAAAATGAGGTCGGCTACTTAAAGATATGCTAAGTAGGTGTAATTTTATTGTATCCTCTATTTTTTTTTTTTTTTTGGGTACAGTATCCACTTAAATCTTAGTCATAGATCTTGCTTATTTAATCTGGTCTATTTATTTAATTTTAATAAGAATTGGTAATTGTCCCACAGTACTTAAGATAGTGTGTTATATATAGTATAACTTATCTCATCATTTCTTAAATGTTACCATGACTTTTGAGTGGAGTTGTGGTGTGTTAGAACCTCTTTTGCTCTCCTTTGTATATGTGTGTGTTTGTTTCTAGAAAAAAAAAAAATGTAATTGTCCCACATTGCTTAAGAGAATATGTTATGTATAATATAACTTGTCCCATCCTCCCATAAAAGTTACCATGACTTTTGAATGGAGTTGTGACATGCCTTTATGTTAGAACCATTTTTCCTGTCCCTTGTGTGTGTGTGTTTGTTTCTAAAAAAAAAAAGAGTAGTTGTCCCACATTATTTAAGAAAGTGTGTTATGTGTAATATAACTTACCCCATCTTACCTTAAAAGTTACCATGGCTTTTAAGTGGAGTTACAGTGTGCGTTTGTGTTAGAACCTCTTTCCTAGAGAGTGTGTTGTGTGTAATATAACTTGCCCCACTCTACCTTAAAAGTTATCATGACTTTTGAGTGGAGTTATGGTATATGTTTATATTAGAACCCCTTTCCCCCTCCCTTGTATGTGTATGGGTTTGTTTTTCAAAAAAAAAAAAAAAAGAGTAATTGTCCTACGCTACTTAAGAGAGTGTGTTGTGTATAGTATAACTTACCCCACATTCCCTTAAAAGTTATAATGACTTTTGAGTGGAGTTGTGATGTACATTTGTATTAGAACCATTTTCCTCACTCCCTTGTGTGTGAATGTTTGTTTCTTAAAAAAAAAAAAAAAATCTATGAAATATGCTAATTAGATTCTATGTTTGAATAATTCTGACAAAGTTTAGGTGGTACAATAGACTAAGGTTGACTACTTGCTGCTTGGAAAATAAGTAGGACTCATGGAACACTCTAATTTTTATAAGTATCATTCTGATTCATATGAATTCCACTGCAAAATCCCGCAAATCAGTGCTTCCCTTCCAAAGAGAAAACATAAGGGTCAGTCGATCAGGTCTTCTTGCGTGGAAAATAAGTAGGACTTGGTTGATAACTTTTTGTTCAACAAGGAAATTGCTCTCCAACAATGCACTGGCGGGTTGATGTAAAGTAAAGTCATAACGTTTGTATGAACACCTTAGCTCACTTAGGGGAAATTTATATATATATATATATAGAGAGAGAGAGAGAGAGAGAGAGAGAGAGAGAGAGAGAGAGAGAGAGAGAGAGAGAGTGGTTAAGTTACACCTAGTTTTTAAATCGTTGGATTTAAGTAAATCCAACGATTAAAAAAAAAAACCCACATTATTACAAATATTTTTTATTAGGATCTTATTAATTGCCCTCATTTATTACATTCTAAACCTATCTCTAAACCCAAAAACGTTTGATGTCTGACTCTCTCTCTCCTTCTCTATCTTCTCCACCATTGCTCCACCTCCACAGGTTGCCAGCAGGGAAAAAAAATGTGGATCAGGCTAGCCTTCTTTTCTTTGTCTTTATTTATTTATTTCTTTATAGGAATTGCAAGGAATCTGCCTGTTTTCCAAAGCTTTGGTTGATTGCACTAAAGGGAGAAGGAAATTGTAGTGAAGTTTCTTGGAAGTGACCTTAAAGTGTTTGTGGGCGGCCTATTGTCTTCATAGACTTATAGTCATGCCCACATGATAAGCATTTGTGATTCATACAGTTGGATCAGAGAGAGAGAGAGAGAGAGAGAGAGAGAGAGAGAGAGAGAGAGAGAGAGAGAGAGAGAGAGAGAGAGAGAGAGAGAGGTTTAGAAATAAGTTTAGAATGTAATAAATGAGAGTAATTAATGAGATCCTAATAGAAATATTTGTAATAATGAGAGTCTTTTTTTAACCGTTGGATCTATTTAAATCCAACGGTTTAAAAAAGACCCTCATTATTACAAATATTTCTATGAGGATCTCATTAATTACCCTCATTTATTATATTCTAAACCTATCTTTAAACCCAAAAACGTTTGACGTCTAACTCTCTCTATCTTTTTGCCTTTCTGTCTCTCTCCGTTTCTCTCTCTCTGTCTCTTCCACCATTGCTCCACCTCCACAAGTTGTCGGCAGGGAAAAAAAAATGTGGATCAGGTTGGCTTGCTTTTCTTTGTCTTTGTTTATTTATCTCTTTATAGGAATTGTAAGGAATCTGCCTGTTTTTCCAAGCTTTGGTTGATTGCACTGAAGGGAGAAGGAAATTGTAGTGAAGTTTCTTGTGAATGACCTTAAAGTGTTTGTGGGCGGCCTATTGTCTTCATAGACTTACAGTTATGCCCACATGATAGGCATCTGTGATTCATACCATTGGATCACAGAGAGAGAAATAAAGAGACAAACAAACAAATTTAGAGATAGGTTTAGAATGTAATAAATTAGGATAATTAATAAGATCCTAATAAAAATATTTGTAATAATGAAATTTTTTTTTAATCGTTGGATCTACTTAAATCCAATGATTTAAAAAATACCCTCATTATTACAAATATTTCTATTAGAATCTCATTAATTACCCTCATTTATTATATTATAAACTTATCTCTAAATTCAAAAACGTTTGACGTCTGACTCTCTCTTTCTCTCTCTCTCTCTCTCTCTCTCTCTCTCTCTCTCTCTCTCTTCGTTTCTCTCTCTCTCTCTCTCTCTCCTCCACCATTGCTCCACTTCCACAGGTTGCCGGTAGGAAAAAAACTAAAAAATGTGGATCAGGCTGGCTTGCTTTTCTTTGTCTTTGTTTATTTATTTCTTTATAGGAATTGCAAGGAATCTTCCTGTTTTCCCAAGCTTTGGTTGATTACACTGAAGGGAGAAGAAAATTGTAGTGAAGTTTATTGGAAGTGACCTTAAAGTGTTTGTGGGTAGCCTATTGTCTTCATAGACTCATAGTCATGCCCACATGATAAGCATCTGTGATTCATACCGTTGGATCATAGAGAAAGAAATGGAGAGAGAGAAATAAGTTTAGAGATAGGTTTAGAATGTAATAAATGAGGATAATTAATGAGATCCTAATAAAAATATTTGTAATAATAAGAGTCTTTTTTTAACCATTGAATCTACTTAAATCTAACTGTAGGGACATATTTTGCAGCCCAAGCCCAAAGTGTGTGGGATATTGGCCCAGTGAGCTCAGTACAATAAATTTGTAGAGAATGAGTTAAAGAATTAGGCCATAATGAATTGGACAACGGCTAATATAGAATTAGAGGACCATCAAACACAAATAAAATGTACTGGTATGAATGAACATGATTTGCAAGGAGGTAGTTCTTCATATGAATCAATTAAATAGAGTACAAGTACAATTTTGATTGCTATAGTATTTTGTTACTATTTTCCTGATCCCTCAACCATGGAGTATCCCTCCAATTATATAGTCCCTTTTGGACTATCTTGATCCTACACTTGTCGATCATTTGAGTCACTACTTGACTACTTGTCTCATCAGACACCCTTTCTGGCTTTCTATGAGTTGTGGTAGCAAAGGTAGCACTGTTCAGAGATCTTCTCCACAAAAATGTGACTAGAAAGTTAGCTACAGGGCATTCAATGCAGTGGTAGCAGCTTTTCCCAAGATATTTCTTAGCTCTCATTCTTTTTGGACGTTCAGGAGGCATGTCCCTATCACTAGAGTTTCCTGGAAGGTTACCTTGATTATCTGGGGTATACATTTGAGTTGTATTTATTGTATCCGAGGAGAAATTCCTCCTCAGACCACTTTTCATTCATTCCTTGCTTATCAGACCCTAACTTGGAACCACCCATAACTATTTATTCATCCTTGGACCATTCATGTTCTTGAACCAGGCCTAAGGGCCAATATATGATTTGAGCCCTTAACTCTTCAATAGCCCCTCAAAACTCCGGTTTTTTCCTTCTCATCCGAGGAGAAAACGGGAGTTTTGATTTCCTAAAGGTTAACACCAACTGATTCCTTGATTCACACGTGCGGGAGTGTCGTTTTATATGCCTTATAATTGTTACTGACATTTCGAAGCCTGCGAAGCATCATTAATTGCTCCAGGTGGCATTTTATCCCCCACATCCAACGGTGACGCGTAAATCTAACAGTTGATATTTCTTTTAGAATTTTGAGTGGGATAACTCCCACTCAATTTCATCCCCTATATAAAGCTTTGAGGGAAATCATTTTCCCTTCATTTCGTAAGTCTTCAAGCTTTTAGAGATTCCAAGCACTTAAACTCACAACACTCTCTAAGTTTCCAAATGTCACCACCCTCTTTTCTGCAAGAGGTCTTTGAGAATCCTTCTAAAGGTTTCAAGGACTAACACAATTACTTATTCTCGTAAGTTTCTATTTCTTTAAATTCTTCTTCTTCTTCTCGACCAACCTTCTCGGCCTTCTTTCTCCCAAAAAACATCTTTCACTTCTCCTTAGCTTGTTCAAATGGGTAGGTTCAAACACCTAGTTGACTCTCCGGCCAACATGGAGGGCTTTAGGGCGAAGTACAATATTCCACAAGGAGTAGCCCTACAATATTGTGCCTTAGACCGGATACTCACAAATAGAGAAGTGGGTGGAGTCGTCATTCCAATGATTGCCTTTATAGATAGAGGAATGACACTTCCCATGGGTAGGATAACTAGAGACTACCTGCTCAAGCACAAGTTATGCCCCTATTAGTGTACTCCCAATCTATTTAGGGTCTTAGGAAGTTTAGACATTCTAAACGATCAGATGAATTTAGGGTTCACATGGCACGACGTCGTTCACATGTATGAGTGCCATTCCCTTGCCAGCACGGGATATTATCTTAAGTCCTCGTTCGACGCTATTAGGTTGATATCCTATCTCCCTAAGTCTAACAAGGGCTTGAAGGACGACTATCTAATTGTCTCTACGGAGTGGCATGACGGTCTTCACTATCCAGTTCGGGCGGGAGAACCAGGTGGGATACCCTAGGATTAGGTCCCTTGGCTGGGACTTTAGCCTTTTTTAGTTTTCCTTCAATTCACCCTTATCACTTTACTTTCTTCTGATGACAATTTATACTATTCTAACCACAATTTCTGCCTGGATGTTTTTTGCAGATAAAAGCCACACTGCTCCAAAAATCAGCTTAGTCAATGTCCCAGGTCTCAATAAACTACTGAGATTTGAAGTGTTTATAAGCGAAGATAGGCAGCTTCGAGTCGCTCACCTAATATTAGACTACAAGCCTATATCACGCGTGTTTGAAGATGCAGGCCAAGCAATAAGAGCGGATGACCCCAAATTGAATCGCATTGATGTCTTTAAGCTGGGGTTTTCGGCTCGAAGAGACCTTCTGCCTATGGAGCTGCCCACTCAGTGTGCCCGTCAGGAAGTAGTCGCTCCGAGATAGGAGACAGCTTCTACACACTTATCCCTTAAGGCTAATATTAACCAGTTCTACCTTGAGGAGGAAGGTGAAGTGCCAGAAAGGCCGATAAAACTCTCGGACTCTGAGGCTGATTTTGATAGGTTTTCTACTGCACACTTTCTGAGGTTAATAGTTGCTCGGGTCGCTACTAGTTTGGAAGACGAAGAAGGTATGGACTTGAAGCAAAGGTCTAGCTTGAAGGGGCTGTTGGCCAACAATAATAAGGGGTTAGTTTCGAAAGAAGTCCCCAAGACCCAAGTTCCTCCGAATCTCCCCCTTCCTCTTCTCCCTATGATCGCGGTAGGATTGCTCCTCAATCCTAACTTAAAAATGAAAAGAAAAGTACAAGAAGTGGATGAGGGAGAGATGATTCCTCTTAAGGGGGCAAAATAACTCAAAAACGTTAAAGATTCCTATGAAAGGCTCCCTCCACAAAAAGCCGTGAGGAGTCTAGTGGTGTTGAAGATTCCGAGGGTCACGCACTTGGGCCCCTCAGCTAGAGGTAGAGGGTGCTCCCATTCCTTGGGATGCCACAATCTAGGAGTCTCAGAGGGGGCATGCTACCGACCTTGCTGAGACCTTAGAGCAACCTCTTCTCCTCCCCCGAGATATGGAGGGCCTCAGGCGTACCAGCAACCGGACCTTTTCATATCATTAAAGAGAGACCTTGCAATGGTAAGTCAATCAATCCCCCCTATGTTAAATACTAAGATGCACATTTGTTCATATATGTATATATTTATTATGACCCCTTTGCTACTTCTATGTAGGTTGCCCAGTAAATTTATGTAGCTAAGGAGTGGGTCAAGAATGCCCGTGATGAGGTTAAAACTGAGGCCCATTCCTATATTGAGGTTGAGAAGGTTCTCGGAGCTTTGAAGGAGGAGCACAAAGAGCTAGGCAACAAGCTGACCACTACTGAAAGAGATCGCCAGAGCGCCTTGGCAGGTTTGAAAAATGCTGAGGCCCAGGCCAAAGACCAAAGATAGTGCCTCAACTTTACCGAGATAGACCTGGCCACCAAGAGACAAATGCTGTTAGATCTGAATGCAGAGCTGCAAAAAGCCAAAGAGGCAGCTCAGGTGGCTAGGGAAGTTGCTAAGGCTGCAGAGGCAACAGCCTACGAGTGTGGGGTGGAGGAGACAAAGGTCAGAATGGCTAAGGAGGTAGCCAGAGTGTGCAGGGAGTACTGTACTAAGACCTGGACAAAGGCGCTCAATAGTGCGGGGGTCCCTGCTAACTTCGAGCTGAGGAAAGCTGAGAGTATATTTTTCCTTAAACATATTCGAGAAGCTCTAGCGGACCTCCCTTCGACCACTGCCCTACCCCTCCCTCCTCCTGAGTAGGTCTTTAGTATCCAAGATCCTACTCTTGATGTTAAAGCCTCCACAGGGGCAGGTAAGGGTAAGAAGGACCTGCCTTCAACCAAAGATACCCAATCCGAGGATGCTCTTACAATTAATGTTGTTGTCTCCCAGGTTAAAGAGGCTGAGTCTAAGTCTGAGGCTGGGGATGATAAGCTTAAGGTAGCTGATTCCAAAGAGGGCCCTCAACCAACAAAGAAATAGTTGTAGGATTTTTCTTTATTATTATTATTTTTTGTCATTTTCTTTTCTTGTGGCTTTTATCACCACTTGTAATGTATCCTTCTCTTGATTAATGAATAGATTTTTCTTTCTACTTCTTATGTCTTTACTTTATATGCTTTCAAGCTTACTATTATTGCAAATAAACTTAAACAGTTGTCACTCTAGCTTTAATAGAAACTAACAACAATATCCTACTACCAGTGCAAGTAATTTGACTCGGTACCAACAATAAAGAGATTTACCTCATATTTATATTGTGAATTGCTCCTTCTACAATAAAAATTGGGTCTAATAAAGATAAGTAATAAACTTTGTAAAGAATAAAAAGTGGGAGATATTCTTCACTCTGCTTACCATTTTAGATAGATAATTAAGGACCTTAACTTACTAAGAGCTACCAATCTGAGGAGTTGGTTATAATCTTTGATCTATTTTGATACTTAGTGAAAAGCAAATAAATGTTATTGAGTGTTAATTTTCTCCAAGTATGTGGTCTGAGGAGCCTGACATAACTCAGGTCTTGTTTAACACTTATAAAGATGCCTTTGAGTGTTAATTTTACCAAAACATGTGGTCTGAGAGGTTAGACATGACTAAGGTTATGTTTAATCACTTAAGAAGATGTCATAGAGTATTAATTTTCCCAAAAAATGTGGTCCGAGGAGTTAGGTATGTCTGAGGTTCTATTTAATCACTCAGGAAGATGTCATAGAGTGTTAATCTCCCTAAAGTATATGGTCCGAGGAGCCAGGCATGACTAAGGTTCTGTTTAAACACTTTAGAAAGATGTCATAGAGTGTTAATTTTCCTAAAGCATGTGATCCGAAGAACTAGGCATGACTAAGATTCTATTTAATCATCTTAGAAAGATGTCATAGAGTATTAATTTTCCTAAAGCATATGGTCCGATGAGCCAGACATGACTAAGGTTCTGTTTAAACACTTTAGAAAGATGTTATAGAATGTTAATTTTTCCAAAACATGTGGTACGAGGAGCTAGGCATGACTAAGGTTTTGTTTAAACACTTTAGAAAGATGTCAAAGACTGTTAATTTTCTCAAAGCATATGGTCTGAGGAACTAGGCATGACTAAGGTTCTGTTTAAACACTTAGAAAGATGAATTGTGGGAAGTACCATGCCCTTATACAACAAAAGAACATATTGAGAAAGGAAACTTTCCTTAATAATAATACATTTCCAAGTTGTTTACATTCCAAGGGTGCGGTATTACATGTTCATCTAAGTCTTCTAGAAAATATGCTTCTATATCGGCCATCGAGGTGACGCGATATGGTCTTTCCTAATTGGGCCTAACTTTCCCCATGCTGGGTTCTTTGCAGTACCCAGAACTTTCCTTAACACCAAGTCACCAGGCGCTAACGGCCTTAGCTTCACATTGGCATTATAACTTTACTTGAATTTGTGTTGGTAATATGCCAATTAAACCATTGCATTTTCTCTTTTTTCTTCAATAAGGTCTAAACTCTTTTCAAGCAATCCATTGTTACCACTCGGATTGAAAGAACTTGTCCTTAGCGTTAGGAATCCAGTCTCTAAAGGAATGACAGCCTCAGCTCCATAAGTCATTGAAAATGGGGTTTCTCCTGTTGACCTGCGAGGTGTAGTTCTATACGTCTAGAGGACATGTGATAGCTCTTCTACCTATTTTCTCTTCGTGTCATCCAGTCTCTTCTTGAGTTCATTCACTATGGCATTGTTTAGAACCTCGTCTTGTCCATTTCCTTGGGGATAAGTTGGGGTGGAATACATGTTCGTAATTCCAAGATCACAACAATATCTCTTGAAAAATTTTCTATCAAATTGAAGGCCATTGTCTGAGATGAGGGTATGAGGGATTCCGAATTGTGTGACAATGTTCTTCCAAAAAAATTTCTTGGCATTCACATCCCTGATATTTGCCAAAGGCTCAGTTTCAACCCACTTGGTGAAGTAGTATGTGCTAATCAGCAGGTACCTTTTGTTCCTTGCTGCTTTGGGGAAAGGGCCAACAATATTTAAGCCCCACTAAGTAAATGACCATGAGTTGGACAGGGGATTAAGGACTCCTCCTGATTGGTGTATGTTTGGTATGAATCTTTAGCATTGATCACATTTCTTCACATACTCCTGTACTTCCTTCTGCATATTTGACCACCAATAGCCCTGCGTGATGGCTCTGTGAGATAAAGATCTACCTCCCGTGTGATTTCCACAAATTCCTTCATGCAGCTCCTCAAGGAGTAATTCTGATGCTTCGTGGTGTAGGTAGAGCAGATATAGCCCAGAAAAAGAGCGCTTGTACAATTTCTGATCCTCGAACAGCTAGAACCGAGGAGCCTTTCTACATACTTTGTAAACTTCTGACTTCTCATCGGGCAGGACATCCTCCTTCAGGAATAGTACTGGAGGTCCATCAACTTGGCCCTACTCTAACTTGGTGAACATAGATCACCTCTCTCTTCACCTCTGTAGGCTTGTACAAGTCTTCTACTAGAATGACCGAGGTAAGTTCTAAGCCGAGGAGGTTGTGAGTGTGGCTAGAGAATTAGCATGGGTGTTTCCACTTCTAGGGATGTGCAATAGGCTGAAAGATTCAAACCTTGACTACAAACGCCTAACTTGACCCAAGTATCTTTGCATTCTTTCATCTCTTGCTTCTAGTTCGCCCTTCACTTGGCTAACAACTAGTCTTGAGTCCGAGAACATCTTTACCGCCTTTCAGCCCATTTTTCGAACCATGGACATTCCTTTCAGCAAAATTTCATATTCAGTCTCGTTATTTGTAGCCGAGAAGCCCAGTCTTAATGACTTTTCAATGGTGATTTGTTCAGGAGAAACTAGAACTAGCCCAGTCTAGAGCCTCTTTGATTTGTTGCACTATCAACATATACCTTCCAAAATAAAGGTTTTTGTAGAGAGAATGTTTTAACCGATTTTTCATCCATGTGTTGTGTTTCTACCTCTTTCTCAAGCGAGGATTCAGCGAACTTGGCCGCTAAATCCGTGAGGACCTGGCCCTTAACAGAGGTATGAGGCATGTACTTGATGTCAAAAACCTTTAGGATCATTCCCCATTTGGCAATCCTCCTTGTGTAGTCAGCATTTCGGAGCAGAGATTTGAGCTGAAGCTGAGTTAGGACAACAATTGTATGTGCCTGGAAATAATGTGGGAGTTTACATACAGCGTGTACTACTGCCAAGATGGCATTCTCTAGTGGTAGATAACTGACCTCGGCCTCATGTAATGACTTGCTCACATAATAAACTAGCCTTTGTACGCTGCTATCAACTTGTATCAACACCAAGCTTATAGAATGAGAGGCTACAGCAATATAAGCAAATAGGACTTCATCCATTTTAAGGCTGGACATAACGGGTGGATGAAAGAGATATTCTTTAAGCTACTAGAATGCCAAAGCACACTTCTCGATCCACTCAAATCCCTTCCATTTATTCATCAAGAGGAAGAAAGGTCTGCATCTATCCACTGATCTAGAGATAAACTGGTTTAAGGCAGCGTTCATTTCAGTCAACTTTTGGACTTCCTTGGGATTCTGAGGCAGTTGCAAGTTGTTAATTGCCTTGATTTGATCAGGGTTAACCTCAATTCCCCGGCGTTTCACCATGTAGCCTAGAAACTTGTCTAATCCCACAACAAAAGAGCATTTGGAAGCATTAAGGCACAACTTATGTTTCCTCAAGATTCAAAAATGTTTTTGAGATCTCCAACATATTCGGACACCACCTTACGCTTCACTACCATGTCGTCTATATAGACCTCAATACGCCCAAATGTGGTTCAAACATCTTAGTTATCATTTTATGATGGGTAGATCCTGCATTTTTTAAGCCAAAGGGCATCACTTTGTAGTGGTAGTTTCCAGTGGGAGTGACAAAAACTGTCTTTTCATAATCATTTAGGGATAGTGGTATTTGATGGTATCCTTGAAAAGCGTCTAAGAAGCTCATCCAAGAATGGCCTACAGTGGCATCTACCAACTGGTTCATTCTAGGCATTGAGAAGGGACCTTTTGGGCAAGCTTTGTTTAGATCTGTGAAATCCATATACACTCGCCACTTCCTATTCTTCTTCTTCACCATCACAGTATTGGCCAGCCACTTAGGGTAGAAAACTTCCTTGATAGCCCCCGCCTACTTAAGCTTCATCACCTTGTCTTTGATAGTATCAGAATGGTCCTTAGATGAGCGGCGAGGTGGTTACTCTTTGGGAGTGACAGATGGATTGACATTCAAATGATGGCAAATGAAGCTCAGATCCACCCCTGGGCTTCGTAAGCATTCCACGCGAACACATCAACATTTTTCCTAAGGAACTCTATTAGCTCTTCCTTCTCTTAAGGAGGTAGTTGAGTTCTGATCTGAAAGAACTTCTCCAGATCATAACCGACAACCTTTTCTAGATCTTCGCACTTCGCCACCTCAGCTAATTCACACTTCACACTTCACCCTTTTCTCAGAGGTCGAGGACTCAGCCTCAAGCTGATGTAAGATGGCAGCCACCAAGCATTGCCTAGCCGTGGATTGACTTCCTAGGATCTCCTTAACTTGGCCCTCCGATGGATACTTCACCTTTTGGTGCAGAGTAAAAGAAACGGCTCCTAGGGCATGAAACCAAGGTCTGGCCACAATGGCCATGTAGGATGAATAAGCGTTAACCACGATGAAATCCACCTCCATCACTTCTGAACTGGTTTGTACGGGTAGTCTAATCTGATCCCTCAGAATGACAGTCTTCCCATTGAAACTTACCAGAGGGGAATCGTAGGATGTTAGGTCCTTGGGTCTCAAATTCAGCTCCTTATATAGGTCGGGGTATATAATCTCAACACCATTGCCCTGGTCTACCAACACCCTCTTCACATCGTAGCCCCCAATCCTGAGTGTGACCACCAAAGTATCATTGTGAGGTTGGATGGTTCCGATCTTATCTTGGTCCGAGAATCCCAGAATCGGTTGGATTTCTATTCTCGCTCTTTTTGGCTTCAAATTAGTGTCCTCGGTAGGTAGCCGAGCAACATACATCATTTTGGAGGGACAGGAACCGGTTCTCCCTGAAGCAGCAAAGATGACATTTATTGTTCCCAAGGAAGGTCTTGAGAAATCATCTCTTTGGGGTTCTAAATTTATCTGGCCCCGCTGGCCACTAGAGTAATGCAAGAACTGCTTGAGTTTTCCCTTTCGGACTAGCTGATCCAAATAATCCCACAAATTCCTATAGTCCTCGGTGGTGTGTCCCTGACAATACAGAAAACTAAAATTAAAAACCAAACTTAACAAATTACTTGAACAGCAACACTGCCTTGAAGAATTCTTTATAGACTCTAGAGACAAGGGAGTTGATTGCCTTCAAAACTGCGAGGCTCTTCAAGCTCATTTCGTAGTGTAGCTGTCCGAGTTTCAATCATTCCAATTGCATTTTCTACTAGGGAGAACTCAAGAGATTCAGATTTAATTACCAAGAGCCTATTCACAAGGGCAGGGAAGGAGCCCTCAGTCTGAAGCACACTTCACCTCTTCCATTGGTCTTCCAATCCACCCTGGGTCTTGCCACTTTTTTATAAATGGGGTATCAAACAAAAAGCAGTCAAACACGCGTGCACGGACACTTCCAGTGGAAAGTGAAAAGATCCTTTCCCTTCTACTCCCCAAATCTTCATCCTCTATTACTGCATCAACAGCAGTTAGCTGCAGGTAGCAAACTCCAGGTTGTAATTCATCTACCTTCACTTGTCTTGAATCTGGAATAATGTGTAAAGTGTGATTGCCGTCCATCCTAGACTCATGCATTCCTGATGTGCATCACATAAATGTAGCAACCACATTATGTGAAGATCTGGGACAGGCACAAATGCCATTGCAGGTTTGTAAAAACTTTCAGCAGCTGCATATCTATCCATAGTCATCACAGATCCTTGTGATAGAAGGAGGAAAATGATAGTATTATTTTTGCTAGTTCAATAACATTTACTCATCAGGACAAGAAAGTAGGAAAGCAATGACCACATTCAAAATTGGAAAAATTCCTTCAATCCCATTTGTCAAATATGCACAAACTTCCTTAAGAGTAATGGTAACAAAGATATGTCTGTGTGTATGAAGCTCCTCTCTTTCTTATCAACCCAATATCCCACAGCATCCACTCCACGGCAGTTGTCAAATATAATTTTATTTGTAATAATAACTTACCTCGTATTTCAAAAGCAGTCTATCAAACATCCACATAAATTTGACTAAATGCTATTAAAGCATCTCTAGCAGCTTCTTTAAATTTTTGTACTATTTGGAGAATGAACAGTGACATTTAACTTTTACATATCCACTTTTTCAGATACACTTCCAACAGATTCTCTATTCCATTCTTTATCTTATTTAAATATTATTTCTTTATTCATTCTTTATTATTTTTTTTATCATCATTTTTTTTAACAACTATATTTTTAAATGAGATATGTTATATTCACAACATTTTATGCAATACTTTCACAGAAAAATTTATGTGAAAAATGGTTACTAGTTCTAATTTGAATTTACTACTAAAATTATTTTTTTTCTCGCCAATATTAACTAATAACAATCTAATACTTAAAATTTATTGTGAAAATATTGTAGTGAAATTTCTTAATTAAGATTTTTTATTTTTTATATTATTTTTTATTCTTCCATTTCATTCTCCTCCATACACGTGTCCTCCATCCCCTTTCCTTTATTTCTTTTTCTCCTTCCAGCAACATTATTTTTACTCTTCACATCAGAGAAGAGAGAGAGAGAGAGAGAGAGAGAGGAGAGATCGGTTTGGGCCTCCATCGCCACTCCAACTACCGTGCCAGCTCCAGTTGCCGCTCCAACTCCAGCTGCTACTCCAGCCGCCACTGATCGTCCTGCCCACCACTAGGCTGGGTCAGATCGGCTTCGTCTATCTTCTTCTTCTTCTTTTTTTTTTTTTTTATTTTTTTTTTATTTTTTTTATAATCTTGTTCTGATTCACTTTGTTGTTACAATGGAGCTTAGATAGGATTTCATGCTCTTGATCTGTTGTTTTTGTTTTGATTTTAGATTTGTTGTTCTAATTAAATTTGTATTTTTCCCTGTTCTTGATCTGTGATTGTGTTTGTGTTTTGATTGGTTACCATTTGAGAGAGAGAGATGAATAGAGAAGAGAGGAGGAAAGAGAAAGAATTTTTTTTTTATTCGGCCGGGTATTTTTTAAGATGAAATAATGGTTTGGAGTTGCTACAGTGTTCTCTAAAACAAGAGAACTACTGTAGCAACTTCAAAATAAAATTTGGAGAATTTGCGCGTATGGAGAAGCCGCTGGAGCATGAACAGTGGCATTTGGTGCTCCAAAAATAGATATACAGGGGCTGTTGGAGATGCTCTTAGGTTGATATTGCAAAGACCCTACCTTGACCTTAACCCTATTCCCAAAATCTATATTTGCCACCTGCCCATATAAAATCCCATCCCTGTGCCAATAGGGAGTAGAGAATCAGGTCACCTCTTTAAATTGATCCCTCGGCATTCCAGCATACCTGGCAGTAGCACAGGTCTATTGTAAGGTGGGAAGTGCAGGGTAAGAAGTGGCGAGGGAAGGGGCTCCCTATCAGTTTATAGAAAGGATTTTTAAGAATATTTAAGTTTGTTTCAAGTACGTGTAAATTGTCAAAAGTTACTAGTACTTCTAGGAAATGTGTCCTTTTAAGTGCCCAACTTTACATGCATCTATAGGTTACTTTGACTTTGATGAAAGAAGACATAACCCTACCAAAGCAAAAATACTTAATACTATAACCTCCTGATAAAATTACAAACCCAGATAAAGTAACATATGGAAATAAGCAGCTCTATAAGACTTATCTCCCACCATGAATTAGAAGCAATGTTACATGTCCACACAAGATGTGCCAGTTACAATGAAAGTAAGAATGTAAAACAGAAGTTTAAAGAAGATGTCAGTCTTGTCTTGGGATGTAAGGTATCAACCCTTAAACCCTGATTAGTTCAACATTCCCATCCTAAGAGCATTCACATCAGCTCATGTAAAATTTGTGTCTATTTTACACATAAAAACCTACTTTTTCTATTTTACACATTCACTTTTACAATATACCCACATCAATTCATTTATTCTATCGCCACTTTTATTTAAATAATCAATTTTTTCAATTATTTTATTATTTCTCACCAAACCCTTTTATACGCGCTTTTTATCTCTCTCTCTCTCTCTTTATCACTTTTCATTTTTTCTGATTCTATTTCTCTCGGTCTCCCTCTCAGTCTATCTCTCTATACCCATTTCTCTCCCTCTCGGTCTCCCTCTCAGTTTATCTCTCTATACCCATCTCTCTCCCTCTCGGTCCAATCTAATCCACACTAGCTCCGATCACAAGCTCGATCCACAGCTTAGATCACAAGCTTCGATTCACAGCTGCACCAATCCACAGCTCCAATCTCCTAACTCAGATCCACAAGCTCCAATCGAGCTCCAATCTCTCCCTCTTGGTCTAATCCACAAGCTCCGATCTCTCCCTCTCGGTCTAATCCACAAGCTCCGATCAAGCAAGACCTATGAGCTCCGGCGATCTAGATCCTTTCTTCACCGGCGGATCCATGCTCCACGCTTCACCAGCCGACCCACGAGCTCCGGCAACCCAGATCGTTCCGATAAGCACCGATATCTCTGTCCGTTTGGGTTTGTTTGTGTATGAGTTTATTTGGGTTAATTTTCAGTTGATTCTGGTCGTTTGGGTTTGTTTATGTGTGGGTGTGTTTGTGTGTGGGTTTGTTTGGGTTCATTTTCTGTTGATTCTGGCGCACTGGATGTTGGGGAAGAGAGGTAGGAGATGAGAGTCAGTTAGGGAGGAGGGAGAAAAAATTATTAAAAAATTAAATACACGAGCTACAGTGCCCGTGTAAATTTACACGGGTACTGTAGCTCGTTGATAAATTTCCACAAGTTTACATGATTTTGAAACAACTGATATGGAGTGTTTTTTGGTTCAAAATGTGTAAAAGTGATCAAAATATGTATTTTACACATTTATACCAGAGCTGATGCGAATGCTCTAATAGGGTCAAGGCGAAGCGTCTGTTAATTGAGTAATTATTCTGACTGTTTCTCAAACTCAAAGCTGATGCAAATATTGCTAAAAACTTACCAATAGTGCATGCTCCAAGCTTCCATCAAGGGCAAGAAGAAGACTATCAGAGAGATATTTCACCTTTGACTAGGAGACCAGGACCACTAGTTCTCTTCCGATCTTTCTGGAATTGTTACCAGAGCACTATTAGAAAGTCCACACTCCCTCAATAGGTTGGGGCTTTTAGCTTCATCTAACATTTCCTCCAAAGATTTTCTAAGTCGTCGTGCTTCACCACTTTCCTCTAGCATTCCGTCAGGCTTCATCTAAGTCACTTGCACATCAGACATCAGCTTTGATAATGTGATAATCAGCGTGACCCTTAACCTTGCTATCTGCATGAAGCAATAGAAGGAACTCTGCAAAATATATAAATAAAATAGTGTATGTTAAGAACAAAAGCAGCAATCTATGAACTTCAAAGGGCATACCTTCACAAGTATCTAGAGCCCAATAACAGCCCTTTTCCTGATGCTTGCATTTCAGAAAATTGCAAGTCGAAGTAGATGGAAAGTCACTTGCTTTAAGAAACGATCATTCTCCCTTGCCAGTAGAGTTCCTCCATGAAGATCAAAGACATTGTTGAAGACAGAAAACAAAGCTTTCCAGAAAGACAAAGGTTGATTTCCGAAAAAGAAGCTCATTAATATGGCTATGATACAATCAAGTTTTCCATAGTCACTAGAGATGCTATGGGAGGCAGCCATCATGGAAAATTTCTCTATTATTTCCAAAACCTGGAGATTGACAAAAGCACTCAAGTTTTCTTCCCAAAGCTCCTGAAGTGAATGTGAAATTATTAGTGGCCTAAAATAGCTACTGTTAACAATATAAAGAGAGAGAGAATGACTGAATAGTCAGTATAATGTTGTGTGTCAAACAATGTACAAAAGAGAGCCTTTATATAAGCTAGGTATGTGTGCAGTACAAGTAATAGAAGTATAGTACAAGTAATATACTAGGCTAAGCCCAATGGGCTAATCTATACACTAACATCCCCCCTCAAACTCGAGGTGGCAAGGAGGAAGCCAACTGGAGTTTGGATATAAGATCTCGAAGACGACCAAGCGGGTGAGACTTGGTGAAGATATCAGCAGGCTGGTCAGCAGATGAGATGGAGAATAACTTGAGATTGCCTTTCTTGAGATGCTGGCGAGTAATGTGGCAGTCGATCTCAATGTGCTTGGTGCGTTCGTGGAAGACATCATTATGAGCAATGTAGATAGCACTACGATTGTCACAATAAAGAGGAGTAGCAGTGGGCTGTGGAGCATCCATGTCAGTCAAGAGCCAGCGAAGCCAGACAAGCTCGCAGGTGGTGTCGGCAAGGGCACGATACTCAGCCTCAGTAATGGAACGGGAAACAACATCCTGCTTTTTGCTACGCCATGAGACAAGAGAAGTACCCAACAGGAAACAGAAACCTGTGATAGAGCATCGATCAGTCGGATCATCGGTCCAATCCGCATCTGAATAAGCATGAAGCTCAAGAGAAGACCGAGAGGAGTAGTGTAGACCATGATAAAGTGTACCCTTGACATATCGGAGAATCTGAAGAACAGCAGCATAGTGGACAGAACGAGGGGCATCCATGAATTTACTAACCGTACCCACGGCATGTGAAATGTCTGGACGAGTAACAGTGAGATAGATCAGACTACCAACCAACTGACGATAGCGAGTAGCATAAGATATAGGTTCACCATCCAAGGGTGTGAGCTTGGCATTGTATTCCAAAGGAGTGGAAACAGTCTTGTTGTCAGTGATACCGGCTTTGGAGAGAAGATCAGAAGCATATTTAGCTTGGGAAAGATAGTATCCATCAGAGGATGAGGTAACCTCAAGCCCAAGAAAATAGCTGAGAGTGCCCAAATCTTTCATCTCAAAATGTTGACTAAGGAAGTGCTGGAGAGAGCGGATACCTGCAGAATCATCTCCAGTAATAATCATATCATCAACATAGAGAAGAATAAGAGTGATACCAACAGAGGATCTTCGGACGAAGAGAGCAGTGTCATGAGGACTCGAAGTGAAACCCTGCTGAGCAACAACTGAGCTGAAATTTTCAAACCAAGCTCGAGGAGCCTGCTTAAGGCCATAAAGAGCACGGCGAAGGTGACAAACTTGACTGCCTGAATGTGGATAGCCAGGGGGTGGTTGCATGTACACTTCTTCTTGAAGATCACCATTGAGGAAAGCATTCTTCACATCCATTTGATAAAGAGGCCAACGGTGAACAGCAGCCACAGCAATGAGACATCTGACAGATGTAAGGCGAGCAACAGGAGCAAATGTTTCCTCATAGTCAATGCCATACTCTTGGGTAAAGCCCTTGGCAACTAGGCGAGCCTTGTATCATTCAACAGATCCATCAGCCTTGGTCTTGATCTTGTAAACCCATCTACAACCTACTACAGACTGACCAGGAGGTAAATCAACCATATCCCAAGTGTGATTTTTATGAAGGGCATCTAGTTCATCATTCATAGCTTGCTGCCAAAGAGGGTCAGTATGGGCCTCACGATAGGTGTGAGGTTCATAGAGGGTGGAAAGGGCAAAAGAGCAGTGATAATCAGAGAGATAAGGGGGAGGAATGCTTACCCGAGTGGAACGACGAAGTTCAGGACCATCAGGAGGCTTAGGAGAGGGTGGTGCCACAGGATCCAAGACAGGCAGGTTATATGCCGAGGAAAGAACCAGAGATGAGTCGTCTGGAGAGGCAGCCGATGTTGAAGAATCCTCCACAAGTTCAGGATAGAGAGGGAGGAAAAGATCAGTAAAAATGGGAGACTCAGAGGAAGAGGATGTAGGAAACTGCTGAAGACTTGTAAAAGGACGATGTTCCCAAAACTCAACATTATGGGAGACACGAAGACGATGAGAAATGGGGGATCATAACAACAGAGACGAGCACGAGGTTGGAGCTTTGTTCGTTCATGAAGAGGAAGAGAGACAAAGCAAGCACAACCAAAAACCCGAAGAGAGGAGTAGTCAGGGGTTTGACCATAGAGAAGCTCAAATGGTGATTTGTTGTGTGTAGTTGGTGAAGGGATACGATTAATGGTGTATACAGCAGTGAGTGCAGCCTCACCCCAAAAGTGCTCAGGAAGAGAGGCAGAAATGAGAAGGGTGCGGACAACATCAAGAATGTGACGATGTTTTCGTTCTGCACGACCATTTTGTTAAGAGGTGTAAGGACAAGACCGCTGAGTAAGTGTACCATGATTGTCTAAAAAGGATAGGAAAGATTTATCATTATATTCTTGAGCATTATCTGATCGAAAAACTTTGACGGTGCGATTGAACTGTGTTTGAATCATTTTATGAAATGTTTGGTAAATAGACACAAGTTCAGACCTATGATGAAGCAGATAAATCCAAGTATATCGAGAAAAATCATCCACAAATATGACAAAATATCTAGATCCCCCCTCAGTAGGAACAGGTGCAGGACCCCAAATATCAGAATGTATAAGATCAAAGGGTGCAGAAGAAAATGAGTCACTATTATTAAAGGGAAATTTTGTTTGTTTGCCAAAATGACAGGAAGTACAATCAAATTTTTGAAAATGAACTGAACCTAAATGACCTTGAGAAGCTAACAACTGAAGACGAGATAAGGATGGATGACCAAGACGAGCATGCCATAGATCAGGTGAGGAGGTGATAGTGGTAGCAGCTGCAGAAACAACTTGTGAAGGAATCTTCAAGTCATGAACTTCAAACATGCGACCAACCTTACGGCCTGTCCCAAGCACTTGACCTGTCTGGGGATCCTGCACATCCACACCATGATTAGTAAAGAGAAGATCTACGCCTAATTCACAAAGTTGACCAACATAAAGCAAATTGAGGGATAACTTTGGGATATGGAAAGTGTCACTAAGGGATAAATAAGGAGAAGAGATTGTTCCTTTATGACTAACAGGCATAGGAGTTCCACCAGCAGTGTAAATAGTGATTGAATGTTCTAAGGGTGCCTTATCAGAAAATTGGAATTCATCAGGAGTCATATGGTTACAACATGCAGTATCAAAAAACCAAGGTTGTTTACCTGAGGTGACAGAAAGGGCAGTGGAAGTGCGGGATAAAACCTGTTGAACAACTGCCTCAATATCAGCCGTAGTAAGTGAGGAAGTCAAAGATGGACCTGTAGGAACCGATGGATCTGAAGGACATACAGCAGCTACCCAAGGAAGAGAAGCTTTATTCTGCTCTTGCACAAATTTCTGCAGTTTGCGACAAACTGAGATGTCATGGCCTTTAGCACGGCAAAACTCACAGCGAGTACCTTTGGAAGACTGAGAGGTGGGACACCCAGAGTTTATCCGTAGAGGAGCAGTGAATGCAGCAATGGGAGGCTGTGGAGATGGTGTAGCCAATACATGATCAGATGATGACATGTGATAAGCAGGCCGACGGTTTTCCTCAGAGATGAGCTCCTTCACTGCAACATCAAGAGAAGGAGTAGGAAACCGGCTAAGCAGAGAAGCCCTAGTAGGCTCAAAATCCTCACGCAAACCCATCATGAAGTGCATAAATTTACGGCGATCCCGATATTTGGCAAAGAGCTCAATATCCTTAGAACACACTAGTGGAGGATCTGCAGCAGAGAGTTGTTCCCACATAGTAGAAGTCTGAGAATAAAAATCAGAAATGGACTGACCTGTCTCTTGTCGCATTTGATAAAGTTTTGAATCAATGTGGAACTCTAAGCTTGAATCATTAGTACAATTATAGCGATCGGCCAAAAACTTCCAAGCAGCCTCAGCAGTCTCAAGACGAGGAAGAAGATTATGAATGGAGGGAATAGAGGTATTAATAAACCAAGACAAGATCTTACTTTGAATACTCTCCCATTCCTCTAGGCAATCTTCATAATCATCTGTTGTAACAGTAGTCGTGGAAGACTCTTCAGCGGCTATGACTTTGGACTTAGGGTTTGGTACTGGCTTAGGAATTGAACTAGTCACATATCTCCACAGTTTATGACCCTTGAGAAAAACAGTCATATTCTGAGACCATGCATGATAGCTAGTAGGACCATCCAACATAATGGTGATCGGACGTATGATGTCGCGTTCATTTTGTTAAGCCATAATGAAGAAAATGACCAAAAAATGAGATTTAAAGACCTCAAATGCAGAAACAAAGCCCAAAATCAGAATCTACGCGAAAAACTGAGCAAGACAAGTGCTGTTGAAAAATTTTGACCTTGGTCAAAGTCAACGGTCAACGGTCAACGCTGACATGGATGCTGACGTGAGACGATGACGTGGGATGATGACGTCACCCTAGGGCTGACGTGGCAGTCCATGAAACGGAGCAGGGCGCGTGTGGCGCATGGAGGGCGCGTGGCCGGCGCGTGAGGCGCGTGGAAGCGCGTGAGGCGCGTGGAGGGCGCGTGAGGCGCGTGTAAGGAAGAGACGGTGCGTGGAAGCGCATGGTGGCTCGTGCTTGTGAGGCAGAAACTTCTGGCGGCGCGTGGGGGCGCGTGGAGGGTTGTTTCTGGCAGATTTTTGTTGGGTTTTGCTCGGGACTGTCAGATCTGTCAATGTATGCCTTTACTTTGGCGGTTTGATCAACAAATTGACGAAATCCGAGTGTTCTAGGGTTGTGGGCGTGACGGCGGTGACTCGCTTCTGACAGTGACTACCGGATGAAGGCAAGGGCAGCGGAAGAACGCCGGAGATGTCCACAGGAACCAGAAAATCAGAGGAAAGGCTCTGATACCATGTTAACAATATAAAGAGAGAGAGAATGACTGAATAGTCAGTATAATATTGTGTGTCAAACAATGTACAAAAGAGAGCCTTTATATAAGCTAGGTATGTGTGCAGTATAAGTAATAGAAGTATAGTACAAGTAATATACTAGGCTAAGCCCAATGGGCTAATCTATACACTAACAGCTACAATAAATGTAAAACAAAAATAATAGTCATTTCTTGGAGTAAATGATGTTGTTGCAGTAATCAAACAAGCAATCGATTTTTCTATCCACAACTGTACCAATTTTTGTCTCAATATCGGGTGCAAAGATTCTCGAAGTACTTGTGCAGAAGCTCCAATCCTAGAAGACTGTGCTTGAGCCAGAGCTTTTCTCAAGGAATACGGCTGGCTAGGGGAGCTTAATTGGGAATTCACTCTCTGCCATAAATAACCATTTTCAGGTGTTCCCTGAGGCTGCATTAGAGTTTCAAGGCGTACTAAGGATACAATGAATATGTTCTATATTATAAATATAAATAAATTGCAAAATGCAACTTCAATAAGGACTCGTACAAAAACATATATATTAACGTATATTATGTTATGGGCTTTAGGCCCAGTTAGTTTACTTGTATAGCACACTTATACAGCACACTTGTACTACACTTTATTTGTACCGCACACATATGCTTACTTGTACCGCACATATATGCCTTTTATATATAAAGGCACTCATGTATATTCTTTGATCATGAAATACAATACAATCATTCAATATTTCTAACATAGTATCAAAGCCACAACTCTGACATTTTCTTAGCAGTCTTGTCTTTATTAATGTTACTTCACTCTCAACATCGCTTCCGCCATCACAATAGTCGCCATAGCCTCTCGCCGTTGAACCTCCAACGTCTTCCAGTCGTTGTCTTCGGGTTCCAAACTTGCAGCCACTGTCGGTAAGGAGTCCAACATCGCACAGATTACTACAAGTGTCATCGTCACCACGAATATTGCTCCGATCACATTTCTGAAGGTATCACTGAGATCATCTCAAACCGATCTACCCGTCGGTGAAAGCCTCGCAATCATCGGAGACCGCACGCCCCTCACGCGCCGCCTGAAGCTTTTGCCTCAGCGTCCCACACACCACACGCATCGTCCTCAGTTCTAGCTGACGTCACTCGTGACGTCATCAATGCCATGTTAGCCCTAGCTATGTCAGCATCCAGTCATCTGTTGACATCAGCGCCATGTCATCTTGCTGACCACTGACCATTGACCGATCGTTGACATTTTTCCAGGTTTGACTTTTGTAGTCTAGGTTCTCCTTACCCAGTTTTTCGCGTAGATTTCATTTTTGCAGTATGTTTTTGCATATTGTGTCTCTAAATGGATAAAAAATATGTTTTTCTTCCTTGCCCCATCAATACTATATTAGAGGGGAACAAGAATTACTTATCTTGGTCTCAAGCTATACGTAGTTTTCTTAAGGGTTGCATGCTCTGGCATTACTGTATTGGTGCAATCACCATTCCTGTCGAGGGAGCAAGTGAAGAAGATACTGCCTTCCTTGGTCGCATGATTGAATGGGATAGTCACAACCACATGATCCTCACATGGATTCGGAACACTTTCATTCCCTCTATCTCCAATCTGTTGGGCAGCTATGATAATGCAAAATCAACATGGGATATGTTGGCCAAAAGGTACTCCACTACTTACGGATCCATGAAATATCAGTTAGTGGTTGAATTGCATCAACTCAGGCAAGAACTAGGGCAATCCATCAATGACTACTATGATCAGCTTCGCTTCATTTGGGACTAAATTGACCTTTCTGATCCAACTTGGGCATGCTCAAAGGATGCTCAACAATATGCTGCCATTAGAGATGAATTTTGCCTCTATGAATTCCTGATGTCACTTCACAAAGACTTTGAGCCCATTCAAGGTTAGCTTCTAAATCGCAGTCCTGCTCCCTCTTTTGATACTGTTGTGAACGAGTTGGTTAGAGAAGAAGCTCATCTTGCAACTCTTCAAGCTCAGAATAAGCTCAATGTTTTGGCTATTACTTCCTCTGCTCCACCCATAGAGCAACTTCAGCAATCAGGTGATTCCTCTAGCCCTAGCCATCGTCGCAAGTAAACCAACAAAAAGTTCTGTAACTATTACAAGCATCCTGGCCACACCATTGAGAATTGTTACCGTCGTAACAAATCTACTGCTGCTGTTGCTAACACTGAGCCTATTCTGCCAATGACTTCTATTTCAGCTGAGTCCCAATCTTCTGGATCCACTATCAATCTCTCCCCCACTGAACTACAGGAGATCATAGCTCAGGCTATTCATATGGTTGGTAATGCATCTCTTTCCACTGTTCTCTCAGTTTTACCTAGTAAGTCTCAAACTTGGCTTTTTGATTCTACCTGTTGCAATCACATGACGCCTCACTTATCCTTATTCTCCAAACTTGACCCTGCACCACATCTTCTAAATATTCATCTAGCTGATGGTTCCACTATGCATGGGAATAGTCTAGGTTATGATTTGACCTCTAACCTTTCTGTTCCTGGAGTCTTCTATGTACCTGACATATCCTATAATTTGTGCTCTGTGGGACAATTTGTTGAACTAGGTTATCGCCTTATTTTTTACTATTCTGGGTGTATTGTGCAGGATCCGAGGACAAGGCAGGAGCTTGGGACCGGCCCTAGAATTGGGCATATGTTTCCCGTGGACAATCTTCATCTTCCACATGTTGCTCCTATTTCTGTTGCTGCTGCAGCTGCTGCAGTTTTTTCCTTACCATCTCTCGCACTTTGGCATTCTCGTCTTAGTCATGCACCATCTTCTCAGGTACAACAGTTAGTTTCTAAGGGTTTGTTGGGTTCTGTGTCCAAAGACAATTTTGATTGTACTTCATGTCAGTTAGGAAAACGGCCAACTTTGCCTTTCAATAACAGTGAACCCATTTCTAATAGTATTTTTGAGTTAATTTATTCTAATGTTTGGAGACCTTCTCCTGTTGCTAGTATTGGTGGATCTCGATATTTTGTTGTTTTTATTAATGATTATTCTTGCTATAGTTGGATTTTTCCTATAAAATCTTGTTTTGAAATTTTACCAATATACAGCAACTTTGCAAAAATGGTTGAAACACAATTCTCCAAACGTATCAAAACTTTTCAATCTTATAATGCTCTTGAATATACTCAATATGCGTTTCAAGCTCTGTTACATTCCTATGGCACTATACATCATCTAACTTGTCTAGATACCTCTCAGCAAAATGGTCGAGCCGAAAGAAAACTTCGTTATATTCTTGATACTGTTCGTGCTTTTCTTCTTTCTGCCAAAGTTCCTGCCCTATTTTGGGGTGAAGCTACTCTTCATGCTATTCATGCGATTAATTGCATACCAAGTGCTGTCATCCATAATCAGACTCCATATGAACGTCTATTTGGGTCACCCCCTGACTATCATCACCTTCGCTCCTTTGGATCTACCTATTTCATTCTTCTTCAACCTCATGAGCTCAACAAACTTGAGTCTAGATCTAGACTTTGTTGTTTCCTTGGTTATGGCGAAACTCAAAAAGGGTATAGGTGTTATGATCCTGTCTCTCATCGTCTTCTTGTTTCTCATAATATTGTCTTTTGGGAACACCGATTATTTGTTGAACTCTCTCACTTTCGTTCCTCCCTGACTACCTCCTCTGTTTTAGAAATCTTTCCAGATGAGTCTCCTGTTTATTCTACAAATACTTTTGATCCTTCTTTGGACTTCTCTATTCAACCTCCAGATATTTTTTATGCTTCTCCTAGACAAGTTGAAGATGAACTGGTTGATGACGAGCTACCCCAACTTGAGCCTGGGTCCCCTGCTCCTGCTCCGCCCGAAGATCTTCCACAAGACATTCCACCTTGCCACTCAACCCAGGTAAGATCCATTCCTACACATTTACTTGACTATCATTGTTACACTGCCCTTGCTACACTTCACGAGCCTCAGACCTATCGTAAGGCCTCCACTAACCCTTTATGGAAGATTGAAATGAAAGAGGAACTTGATGCATTAACCAAAAACCATACTTGAGATCTGGTCACTCTCCCTCTTGGATAGTCTGTGGTTGGTTGTAAATGGATCTATAAGATCAAGACTTGCTCTGATGGGTCCATTGAGTACTACAAGGCTCGTCTTGTTGCAAAAGGCTTTACACAGGAGTATAGGATTGATTATGAAGAGACCTTTGCTCCAATGGCTCATATCTCATCTATTCATGCCCTCTTAGCTGTTTCTGTTGTTAGTAAATGGGATCTTTTTCAAATGGATGTTAAAAATGTCTTCCTTAATGGGAATCTAAGTGAAGAAGTCTATATGCAACCTCCTCTTGGTCTCTTTGTTGAATCAAACAAGGTTTGTCACCTTCGACATGCACTTTATGGCCTTAAACAAGCTCCACGAGCTTGGTTTGCCAAGTTCAGCTCCACTATCTTACGCTTGGGTTACACTGCCAGTCCGTTTGGTTCTGCCTTATTTCTTTGTCGTACTAATAAAGGCACCATTTTGCTTCTTCTATATGTGGATGATATGATCATCACTGGTGATGACCTCAGTGGCATTCAAGAACTCAAGGATTTTCTTAGTCAGCAGTTTGAGATGAAAGATCTTGGACATCTCAGCTATTTCTTGGGTCTTGAAATTACTCATTCCACTGATGGTTTTTATATTACTCAAGCCAAGTATGCTTCTGACCTTTTGTCTCAAGCTGGACTCACTGACAGCAAGACTGTTGACACTCCAATTGAACTTAATACACATCTGACACCCTCGGAGGGTAGGGGGGGAGGGAGCCATTGTCTAATCCTTCTCTTTACAAACGATTGGTTGGCAGCCTAGTTTATCTCATAGTTACTTGTCCAGACATCTCCTATACTGTTCATTAGGTGAGCCAGCATCTGTCTGCTCCATGATCAGCTTACTATGCTGTTGTTCTGTGAATTCTTCGATACCTGAGAGGCAATCTCTTCCATGGCCTTTTCTACTCAGCTCAGTCTTCTCTTGTACTCCATGCATTCTCTGATATTGATTGGGCAGGAGATCCCACTTATCCCAGGTCCGCTATAGGCTATTGCTTTCTCCTTGGTTCTTTTTTGATTTCTTGACGAAGTAAGAAACAAACTTTCGTGGCCCACTTCAGTATTGAAGCAGAATATCGTGCCTTTGCTGATACCACATCTAAGCTTCTTTGGCTATGATGGCTTCTTAAGCATTTGGGTGTGTCCATATCCTCTGCTACTCCCCTTTATTGTGACAACCAAAGTGCATATTGCTCACATGATGTCTTCCATGAACAGACTAAACACATCGAGATTGATTGTCATTTTATCCGTTATCATCTTGTCCATGGTGCTCTCAAGTTTTTCTCTGTCTCATCCAAAGATCAACTTGCAGATATCATCACCAAGTCACTTCCTAAAGGACGCACTCGTGATTTGGTTGCCAAACTCAAACTAGGCTCACATCCACCTTGAGTTTGAGGGGGGATGTTAACGTATATTATGTTATGGGCTTTAGACCTAACTAGTTTACTTATATAGCACACTTATACTTGTAGCACACTCTACTTGTACCACACACATATGCTTATTTATACTGCACACATATGTCTCCTATATATAAAGGCACTCATGTATATTCTTTGATCATAAAATACAATATAATCATTCAATATTTCTAACAATATATAAACTGTGAAGGGCCCAAAAAAAAAAAAAAACAAAGAGCTTCAAAAATATTTTGTTCATGAAAGAGACAATAAAGTACATAATTTCCAAAAGCATTAACCACGGGGTGGAAACAGTACGATTTTACCAAAAAGGGATCCAAAATACTTGTACTGTGTGGACTTCTTTGAGACCTAAAGTTTAAGCTTAATGAAAATATCTACCCTCTAACTTCTTCAAGATAAGTTTTTAAAATTGGAAAAAGTAGCAACACACAAGGCAGGAGGAATACATACATATATATATATATATATATATATGTTAGTAGTCGACCACTACAATTTGTTGGAAGTAAATCTATTAACTTCAATGTTTTGCCTTAATGAAATCAAACAATATTCATACTTCAAATTTAACTTTAAAGTCTTAAAACAAATAAAAAATATAGACTAAAATATAAAATTAAAGATCAACGATGATGAAAATGGTAAGAGTATCAATGTTGCTATGTGATCACCAAAACAAGAAGTAAAATAAACTGACAGACAAACTAAAATCACATCATCAAAGAGGAAGTAAAGTTTTGAATAAAGTAGCAACCTCAAAAAGAACTAAGCATTCCTCCAAGAGTTTGAAAAATTATCTAGTCTGAGCGATGCTTTGTTGCCACGCCTTTACAAGTGATGCATCATCAAGATTGTGCACAATTTGCAAAATAACAATTAAAACTTCACGCTTTTCAAGGGCATTTAGGTTGTAAAAGACAGGCATTTCATCTAGGATCTGCATAGACCATTGGATCATTAATTAACAAAATTTAATAGGAAGAATCACAATCCAAAGTTGATGACATGAATAATATAATGTAATGGAACCACCTTAGTCCAAATTTTTGGAATTAGCCATGGATCCTCGAGAAATTAATTAGGGTTAGCCACATGTATTCTTTTTTGCAATGTTATTTCATCTAAAATTATACTCTTTGGTACCTCCCTAATCGACAAGTGTTAAGGTACTTTTTTTTATTACACCTAATTTTTTTAAGTATCACCTATGTCTTTCAAATGCACACACCCTATTATATTTAAAGCCCAAGAATACTTATTGAACGGTTTTAGATCCCTTGAACCAACCAGATTAACCTAGTTAATTAGCCAAGTGATTAACTTAGTCAAATTATGCAATTCTAGGTTATCACAAACATACAATCATATCAAAATATAAAGCAGTGGAAAAATAAAAGACACAATGATATGATCACCTAGAAAACCACATGGTAAAAACCTGGGGACGATTTGACCTAGTTATCCTCAAGGTAAATCTGAATCGGCTATTAAAGAATCGAAGTTCATACAAAAGGACTTACAAGCTCTTTGCTTAACTTCCTAATGCTACCCACCAATAGAACTTACTGACACGACCACGTGCAAGCTCCGAATTCACGGACTCCTTTTTTCTTGAATTCTCCAATCAGCTACAAGCACCCACGCTTGTTATTCTTTAAGCTCTAATGGCAGCAACCGAGTTGATCATCAAGATGTTGATACTATCTCTACCTTGAAAACCCTAAGTTTCGTGTAAAGGAAAGCTCCTCTAGATCTCACAAGAGATTTACACAAAACAGAAAAGTATGAGCAACAATACAACATGAGCAACTCTAAAAACGTGGTTAGGGTTTTTCTTTATATACCTAGAGTAAAAACAGAAAATCCAAAACGCTTAATGAGTTAGGGCTGAGTTGGAAAATTCTGCAGAAAAGCATTTTGCTCGAGATTCAATCGATCGAGTCTTTCTTTCGGTCGATCGAGCCAGGCCGAAATGCACCAATGCATTTGCAGCCTCTCAATTCCAACTTTACATGAAAGACACAGCTTTGAGCAAGTCTAAACAATACTAAACATATTGTTTTGATTATGGTTTGCCAGTATTACACATTAGAGTTCTAAATACAAAAATTCCTAAATTCTTAGAACCTAACAAACTCCCCCTTAGGCAATCCGTGACAAAACACAAACACAAAACTTAAAATTTACAAGTAAAAGCCCTTTACATAAATAATGCTCATAAAAACTAAAAATCAATCCTAACAACTATCAATCAGTTGCAAGTGTAGACAGTAGCTCAATTGAATCAACCTGTATATTCTTGAAATACTCAACAAACGCATAAACGCATGTGTGATAGAAAATAGTAGATGAACAGGTATAACATTCTCGTATGATTCACACAACATATAATAAAGATATATATCAATAAATAACTCATAAACATAAATCAATAAATAGTGAATCCAAAGAAACAAGAATCATGTATATATCATGTATATCAAAAACAATGTTACTCCCCCTAACATGAATATCCCAAAAAAAAATGATATACACAGTGAAGCGCCTAGATACAATCTAACATCTCCACTAACTCCTCAAAACAAAAACAAAAAAAAACAATCCCCCTAACTACAAAACTCCTCTACAAACACTATTCCCCCTTTTTGTGACAGAATGTCAAAAGACAATCACAAGCCATCATCAAAAGGAGATGGTAAAGGTGAACGAAGATGTGCCAAATCAGCTCGCAACGCACGGATCTCGTCAAATAAGTCAACCAAAAGCTGACCATGAGCCGCCTGAACTGTCATGACAGTTTCCAAAGTATGAGGATATCAAAGTCATCTGATGGAGATAGAGGAACAGCAGCAGCATCAGGATCAGGAATAACCTCACCAGCAGGACTTGTAGAAGAAGAGGGAGGAGGTGCGGAACTAGAAGGCTCAGACCTAGGGTATTTAGAGCCAACTCGAAGGTGAGCAGCCCTTTTTCTAAGAAAAGATGCACCTATAGGAGCAATAACATGAACAGGCTCTGAGGAAGGGAAATCATCTAGACCTAAATAAAGCAGAATCCTACGGATAAAAATGGGATGAACAAGGGCATGAGATGAAGATGAACTCCAATACACTTCGTTCAAAGAACAAAGAAACAAATGTAGAAAACTGATAGGAGTATCAGTAACTAGAGCGTACAAAAATACAAATCGCTCGAGAGGAATGGTGTGAAGATGAGAAATGGGCCAAATAGAGTGACACGCTATCCTAAAGAAGATTATAATGCAACTCAGAAAGCTCAGGAAAGGTGATCCTAGCTTCAGAACCCCACTGGATAGAAGACCCAGCGAAGTAAGACATGACATTACTCAATAAAGGAGACTCATCATATGGGTAGACAGGGTGCTAGACCAAGGTTACCCCTAGAGCATCAGCCACTACCATAGAAGTAATGGTGTACTCTACATCTCGTATCCAACTCTTTACCAAAGTGTTGGAATCATAGACGCGGATAAAGATGTTCGAGAAGAACTCTCTAATCAAGGTAGCATGTGGAGGAGGATCAGAAATATCCACCAAGGGTAATCAGCCCCTATGCTCAAACTTTGCCCTAATGGCAGGATCAAGCTCATCTAAGATGACAGAACACTCAGACCATATCTTTCTTCTAAGGTTCAGCCTATCATAAATCTCTTGGTTTTTCTCACTAGGAAACTTCTCTCGGTCAAAGGGAGGAGGGGAAGCAATAGGTGTGGGGACAGACCTACGAGCCCTAGTCTTCCTAGGCATAGTGCTAAGGAAAGGACAAAGACAAACAGAGAAAACCAAAACAAAAAAAAAAAAAAAAAAAAAAAAAAAACCAAGGGCAGACTGCAAGTTAGCACAAAAAAAATATAGAACAAAAATCTATATGATGCATGAACAATAACAATGTCATGATGCATGTACTAATGCAGTAAATAAAGTTCAAATTAAGTTCAATTTCATAAAATTGGCTAGAGCATAGAGTTTCTAACAAAACCCCAAAAATTTGAAAAACCACTTGAAAATTTTGAACAAATTGATGAATTAATCATTATAGAATACAACACATAGATTATAATGCCTAATTACATCAAAACAACAAGCCAATTTCATCAATTTCAACCTAATTGAACAAAATCCTCAATTTGGATTCAATACAAGCCCTAGAAAATTCAATTATTCACAAAACCAAAAATTGATCAAATTAAACCATCAAGATCATGTTTATATCATGTCCCCACAAAAACCCATCGATCAATTTTACAAAATAGGGCTTGAATCAACAAAAATACCAAATAAGAAAGGTCCGAAAATTTGAGTGGAAAATGCATGAAAATATGAAAATAAACTCAAAAGGAAGGGAAAAAATTCTTACCGACTTGAGCAAAGAGAATTCTTGCAAAAATTTCGGAGGAAAATGACAAAAAAATCACTGTAGAACCTTGCCTAGTCGGAGAGAGAAGAGAAGTTTGAAAAACTTTTGAAAAAGTGTTTTGAATCAATCAAAGAACAGTGTTTTTAAAAAACCTGATTCGCGACATTTGATTGATTGAAAATCACATTCGATCAATCGAATCAATCCGAGACCTTTAAAAGAATTTTAAGTATTTTCGATTGATCGAAAAACAGATTGGATTGATCGAAACAGGCAGCGGCTCATAGCATTTTGAGAAAAATTACAGTTTTGAAAAACTCAAACCAATTTTTAAAAATAACTCCTCAAAGCATTAAAATTAATGAAACAAAATGCATGAGTATGAGATGAAATGGATTGCTTTTCCAAAAACCCAAATTTTAATCCCAGTTTCTCCAAAAAAAGGTTTCAGGCATTCTCCCTTTAAATTTTCAATAAAAAAAATGTTTTGCATAATACTCAAAGTATTTTCAAACTTGGTTGGTCAGACCAAAAACACACACAATAACATGTACAGTATTTAGCAAAGAGTAACTTGTGTAGTGTGTGCAACTAGCAAAAACTTGAGATACATGTGAGGTGATATATAAATAGAAATCAATTACAAAGTGTACAAAATTCATCACATAGGATTTAAAAGAGACTATCACCTAAAGAGTTACATCATATAACTCTCACATCTCCTAGAACATAAGCTTACAATCATGTAAGTTTCTTGAATTTTGCCTCATAATTATGTGAATTGGCATCAAGCATAATAGTACACATCAGTTTTAATTATGTGAATTGGCATCAAAACTAATAGTACACACCAATTTTAAGCATTAAGCAATTAAACTGAGGCTACACCTTATGTTCTTTTTGTGCATGTGCTACACTTTCTCGAGCACAAAATCTTATGATATGCACTAAGGTGTTCATGATTGGCTAGTGAACAGTGGTGAGATGGTTATTTATGCCTTTCTCAAAAGGATCAAGTCCAACAGTCAAATAATATGTGACTTCAAGATTAAGACAAAGTGATAAACACCATAAACATCTTTCTTACATAACATGCACTACAAAGTTTCAACTTGTAAAATGCAATAAATAAACTCATCAAAGCTAAACAATGTACACAAGACATGTTCTATGTAAATAAATTGACCAACTTTGTTTTCAAAAACCAAGAAAAATAATGTCAAACATGTTTTTGCTTTCTCTTTTTTTTTTTTTTTTTTTTTTTTTTTTTTTTTTTTTTAATTATAATTAAAACAGAGAAAACAAATAAATCCTAGAATGAAATGCATGAATGTCATGCAATGTAGGTCCTAGAAAAAAACAAAAACACAACCACAAAAAAACAATGGTCACAAAAGAATGAGTAATAAAGCACAAGGACCATGTCAGAAAGACTCAATTAGATTGAGTCTTTTGCATCCAAAATCTTTAAGATGCACCATGAGCATTGGAGTTCTTATTCACATTCGAATGATTTCCAACTCCAGGATTAGAATAAAGGTTCAACGCCTTTACCAATTCACCAATGAGTGTCATAGGATCTTGTGCTTTAGGCACAGATACTTTTGGTTTATTTGCTCTCTTAGTAGCTTGAAACTTGTAACAGTTAGGATGAATGTGTCCAGACTTTCCACAAAAATGACAAATTCAAGCAGGTTTACCATGCATCTTGTCCTTAGAAATGGTAGAAACCTTAGGTTTAGACTCTTCTAGATCAACCCTAATCTTCCTAGGGGGTGAAACTTCTACAGGTTTGACAACCTCACTCATAAGGGGCTTGACAGTTTCACTCACAACCTCACTCACAAAAGGTTCAGAAAAAGGTGAAGGAACAAAGTTCATGGAATATGGTGTAGATTCAGATATGCTTTCAACATATCTTAAAACAGATTTGTCAAAATGATACTTTTGAACATTCAACATTTGATCAAATTTAGAACTAACAAATCCAGCAACAGATACATCATGCTCTAAAGTTTTAACTTTATCAAGCAAGAGCATGTTCTCAGATTTTACATTGTTCAAAAGATCATTAGCATCAAACAATTTAACAAGCAAATTCTTCTTTTGAAGCTCAAGAGATTCAATTTTCTTTAGGCTAAGTTCAACATTCATAGCATCCTTTACAGCTATTTTGCAAAGCTTATTATAGGCCTCTTAAAGATCTGCATCCTCAGAGAGTTCTCCATCAGAAGGGTTCTCTTCAACAGATATATTTTTATTGACTACAGCAGTAGCAGTGAAAGCAATGAAGTTTCCATCCTCATCACATCCAAACTCATTATCAGAAAACTCATTATCACTAAGGGTTATAGCCATATCTTTACCCTTAGACCTCAAGAATGTAGGATATTCAGATTTAACATGATCATACCCTTAAAAACCAAAACATTGAGCACCCAAAGAATTGTTTGAAGATTGACCAACTTTTTCTCTTAGTTTTTCAAAGTCATTAACCTTAGTGGGATCATTCTTCCTAAAGTTTCTAGGTTCAGCAGTGTTTGTACCTCTTGCCTTTCTGTTGTGATTCCTAAGAAAGTTTCTAAAGTTCTTGGCAAGGTATGCAATCACTATAGTAGAGAGCTCATCATCAACAGACTTAAGAGCCATTGACTTGAATTTGTTTACTTTGGGTAGGTTACACGCATAAGACTGAAGAGATCCTACAAGCTCATCAACAGGGATGGAGTCCACATCCTTGCTCTCAGTAATGACAGTCACTTTGGGTCTAAAGTTTTCAGTTAAAGATCTAAGAATCTTTCTAACAATTTTAGGTTGATCATAGATTTCACCTAAATTAAATGCAGAATTAACAATATCATTCAATTTAGCATAGAATTCATCAAAATATTCAACATCAGACATTCTAATGCTTTCAAATCTAGAAGTTAATTGTTGCAATTTATTGATCTTAACTACCTTTGTGCCTTCATGCACAGTTTGGAGGATTTTTCAAGCAGTATAAGCAACCTCAACATTTGAGATTCTCTTAAATTTCACCATAGAAACAGCATTAAAGATGGCATTCATAGCTTTGTTATTGAACCCAGCTACTTCTTTTTGAGAAGTTTGCCACTCACTCGCAAGAGTAGTGGGCTTCTCCCATCCGTACTCAATGGAATTCCAAACACTCTCATCAATAGATTTTAGGAATGTTTTCATCCTTACTTTCCAATAAGCATAGTTATTCCCATCAAAGTGAGGAGGAACAACAAGAGAGTGTCCATGTTCCATGACAATAGGGGTCAAGGATCAACTCAGAGATAAAAAAATCTCAAACAAGAGAGTTACCTGCTCTAATACCACTTGAATGGTTTTAGACCCCTTAAACCAACTAGATTAACATAATTAATTAGCCAAGTGATTAACTTAGTCAAATTATGCAATTTCAGGTTATCACAAACATACAATCATATCAAAATATAAAGCAACGGAAAAATAAAAGACACAATGATCACCCAAGAAACCACATGATAAAAACCTGGGGAAGATTTGACCTAACTATCCTCAAGGTAAACCTGAATCCACTATGAAAGAATCGAAGTTCATACAAAAGGACTTACAAGCTCCCTGCTTGACTTCCTAATACTACCCACCAGTAGAACTTACTGACACGACCATGTGCAAACTCCGAATCCACGGACTCCTTCTTTCTTGGATTCTCCAATTAGCTACAAACACCCATGCTTGTTATTCTTTAAGCTCCAATGGCAGCACCCAAGTTGATCATCAAAATGTTGATACTGTCTCTACCTTGAAAACCCTAAGCTTTGTGTAAAGGAAAACTCCTCTAGATCTTACAAAAAATTTACACAAAACAGAAAAGTATGAGCAATAATACAACATGAGCAACTCTAAAAATGTGGCTAGGGTTTTTCTTTATATACCTAGGGTAAAAATAGAAAACCCAAAACGTTTAATGAGTTAGGGCTAAGTTGGAAAATTCTGCAGAAAAGAATTCTGCCCAAGATTCGATCGATCGAGTTTTTCTTTCGATGATCGAGCCAGGCTGAAATGCACCAATGCATCTGCAGCCTTTCGATTCCAATTTTATATGAAAGACACAACTTTGAGCAAGCCTAAACAAGATTAAACATATTGTTTTGATCATGGTTTGCCAACATTACACATTAGAGTTCTAAATACAAAAATTCCTAAATCCTTAGAACCTAACACTTATGCTTGGCAATATTTGAAAAGCCCGTTATTCAAGTCCATGACAAAACAATTTTATCAATGGAATTCAAATTCATAATCAAAGCCCATGATTTAAACCCATGGCAATTTATTCATTCAAAGCCCAATTCTCATTGGTAACAGCAAAGCCTAATTCTCATTAGCAACATCAAAACCCAATTCTTATTGGCAATATCAAAACCCAATTCTCATTGACAATATCAAAACTCAATTCTTATTAGCAACATTAAAATCCAATTTTATTGGGACTACTTTATCAAAAAGAAAAAGAGCCCAAGATTGTCAATGCTTGGCAAAGAAAAAATATCATGGTCAAATGTTACCGTGGCAAAAAAGGATCATGGCAATCATCTTATAAAAAAATAAAAAAATAAAATAAAATAAAACACATTGAAAGCTATCTTGAGGATTATGTATTACAAACTCATGAAATACATGGACATCGTTTGCATCACAACATCCATAATATATACCTTCAACGCTCGTGGTAAAACATTCAAACCTACAAGCTCATTATTTAAATTATTAGAAACCATGAACATTGCAATATGGAATTCATCATAGTAAGTGTTATTTACAAAAAACATTTAAAACCTGTCCTATTATTTCAAACAATACAACTAATTGCCCAAAGGCCAATTGTAAGTATCTATGAAAATACCCAAACTATTCACTAACAAAAGTCCATGGGAGATAAAAACCCATGGCAAGCATGTATTATGACTATTTTGTAGGATGCAAACAACCTGGCCCAAAGGGACCAGCCCTTGTAAGCTAGCCGTTGTTCATCCCTAACCAAAAAGAACACCTAGAGACTCATACAAGAAGAACTAAGCCTTTGAGATTGGACTAAAGGCTGTCCAATTAGTTTCCTACCACCCTCTACCTAACGTGAATAGTGCTCAAGGGCTGTAATATCAGCTGAAATCTAAAGAATGATGGAACTCCATCATCTTCCCAAAGACTGCACCTCCAGTGGAAGGGGAGCTGAAACCAAATTATCCAAACTCCAACAAATTAATGCTAAAAATGTTAAAAATGTTCAAGACGTGATTCATGTGCCAAGCCCATGAATCCTAAAGGGAAAAAATTGGGAATATGTGGTTTGGAGAGCATAAAGGGATCTCTAGCGGAACCCCCTGAAATAGACTAAAACTTAACACCTAGCTTGGGGGTGTTAAATCTTACTTCTTAGGGGTCCGAATCTCCATTGTAGCTTTAGGATTCACTCTTGATACACACCTCAATCACAATAATTAAGCTCATCTCCAAATCTTGGCATTTAATGCAAAAACAATCTAAAATCCCATCATTACCCAAAGAAGCAAGTTAGCCCCTAAAATGGATTTTCCTACTTTTGATAAAAAAAATCCCTGGAAAGCCTGACCTTGATTCATCTCCTCTGAGTAGTCATACATTTTTGGATTCTTGTCAATTAATGCTTCCCTAAATCTTCATTATAAAAACATAAGCAACTAACCAGAAAGACAATCTAGCTATCCCTCTGAACTTTGAGATTGGTTGGCCATTTTTGTTGGTGGTTCAGCTCTCTTTTAGCTCACCACCCATCGCCTTTAAACTACACCCATCTAATTCCAGATATTCTTCTCCCCCTTTACACTATCACAGCTCATAAACACCTTCTAACTAGTCACAGACAACCCACTACTCATAAAAAGCTTCAATCCTATCTCACTCACTCAAAAACAGCCCATATTCAGCTCTTCCATGCCTTATAAACACATAATCACCGAAGTCTTAATTTGATATACTCGTTGCACTGAGCTGGGATCTCTCTCTCGCTTCACACCATGCCAATTAATCCTCCCTTTTTTCTCCCTAGGGAACCCTTAACTTTTACTTTTTACTTTACTGTTGAAGGATATGATGTATTTATAACAATCGAACTCTTCCCTCATATTAATGCAATGATGGCTGAAAGTACAATAAATTCCTCTTGAATGAGACACATAAGGACCTAAAATTTGCTTAAATTTGTCTAATCATTGATTGCTAGACCGTGTAATTCCACCCTTACTGTTGGACAATTTATCCTTTAGACTTAGATGTAACTTCACCCTTACCACTGGAGAATTTATTTCCCTTGAACTATCAGAACAAGACTACTATTGTACTAAGTATTGTATAGTATTTTTTATTGGGCTTTTGTTGCTATTTTGTTAAGTGTAGCCTTTGTTTTTCTTGCTTGGGTAGGCTTGTCATCACACCGAAAGCCTTTGGGTGCCATCTCGAGAGCCCAAAGTCGAGTTTCGGCTTGGTTTCCCAACATTTTATTCAAAAGCATCAATTTCCTCCTCAACAACAAGTTATTTTTTACTATTTGTACTGTTATTTTTTTTTATTAGTACTTCTAATATTGTTATTTTAAGTCTTCCTCTATCTTGTTTTCATTCCCAACTTAAATCAACTTAATCGCTCTTCTCTGCACAAGACTAAGCAATCTCAAGCAACTCTCCTTCATCAACAATATGGCAACCCCTATCTTTAAACTCCTATTTTTAAACGAATTTTCTCATTTTGAATCTTATTTTTATTTGTGTTTCCACTAATCATTCTTAACATTATCATTGCAATCACTCATTTTATAAACATGTTGTTTCTTAACAACCCAACCTTGGTACCAAAGAGCAGAGCTTGTCTTATAACAGTATTAAAAGATTTTCTTTTAACTTAATATTTATGATCACACAATAATCTTAATGCATTTAACAATATAAATTTTAAAGACTTCTTGGGTGAATCAAAATATTTAGCAAACTTACCTCTCCCAAGTAGGAGCTTCTCTCTCACCCCGTGTGGGTTCACCTCTCCACCTCAGTGTGGGTTCTCCCTCCACCTTCTTGTGGCCTACTTCCTCCATCTCCGGGTGGGTTTCCTCCACCTTCGTATGGTATTTCTCCTCCGCCTATGTGTGGGTTTCTCTTATTAAATCTTTTGTGGGCACGTTTCTTGTCAGCTAGAAATCCCTAAATCTAATCCCAAATCTCAGTTTTTTTTTTCCAACCATCTACCTATTCCATATCTTCTCTATAATTTGTCATTAGTGTCTTTTGGGATGTTCTCCAGTGTATGAACTTGATTAGCGATGTCAGCTCGGAAGTGGGTCGCCATCTGATATGCTCAAATTCCGTTATTCAGATCAGTAAGTGCCCTGTTCCTTCTACTTTTAGTGGTCTAATTTTGATTATTTTTGTGGTTGTTGGGGTTTGTACTGTCTGCTCATCAGTAGTGGCATTCTTTGGTTTGGTATTGGTGCCTTGCCACTACCTTCTCATGAGGTCCCTCGCTTGGAATTGTCAAGGTGCAGGCAGAGCTTCGACAGTTCGGGGCCTCAAGGAGCTCATTCGGGATTCTAATCCAGATTTAGTCTTCCTGTCTGAAACTAAGTCCAAATCGTCAAGAATAAATATTCTCAAAGATAGATTGAAGTTTGCTAATTGTTGTTGTGTAGAGCCAGTTGGTCGTGCTGGTGGTCTTGCCTTATTTTGGAGTTTGGGGGTGGAGTTGGAAGTAGTGTATTTTGATAAGAATGTGATTTCTGCTCTTGTGTATTCTGAGCCCCCAATACGACATGGATGCTTTTTGCTGTTTATGGGCCCTGTAGGAGAAATAAAAGGATAGTTTTCTGGGAGATGCTTGAGAATATGGTGCGCTCCTTTTCAAGTCCTTGGTTGATCATTGGGGACTTGAATTGTATTAAGAGGGTTGATGAAAAAAAGGGTGGGCGCTATAGTCTTGAAAGTTCTATTAATTGTCTTAGGGACTTCATGATAAACACTGGAGCGTTCGATCTTGGATTTAATGGGCCATCTTTTACTTGGTCTAATAGGCGTGAAGGTCTAGCTAATATTAAGGAACGCCTTGATCAGTGTCTATGTGATCGTGATTGGCAAATTCTTTTTCCTAAGGCTGGTATTAAACATCTGTCAAATGCTAATTCAGATCATAATCCCATTTTGCTTGATACACATCTGGAGCCAGATAATCTCAATTGCCCTTTTAGATTTGAAGCAATGTGGACTAAGGATGAAAGAAGTAACATTGTTGTGGAGAATGCTTGGCAAGCAAATGTGGAGGGCTCTAATGGGTTTAGACTTGCAAGGAAATTGGAAGAGACAAAAAAAAAGATTTAAAAAAGTGGAACAAGGAGGTGTTTGGCCTTGTTAGGGAGAGAATTAAAGCCATACAAGCCAATATTGCTGAATTACAACAGAAATCTCCCACTAAAGAGAATCTGGAGCTAGAGGCATCTCTGAATCTTGAGCTGGATGATTGGCTGACCAAAGAAGAGTTGAAATGGAAGCAGAAATCTAGGGAACTATGGTTAAAAGAGGGTGATAGGAATTCAAGATTCTTCCATTTATCTAACCTCAACCGCAGGAGAAGAAATCGTATCTCAGAAATTAAATTGGAGGATGGTTCCTGGATCAATAATAGTAATGATATCCAAGATAATTTTGAAAGAAAATTCAATTCTCTGTATCAATCTAGTAACCCTCATGTTCCTAGAGAGTTGGAGAATTTACTCGAATCCTGTATCTCTAATGAAGATAATACTGAGCTTTGTAGAATACCTTCTAGAGAGGAAATTAGAAAGGTGGTTTTTGAGATGAAATCCTTAAAGGCCCCAGGCCCAGATGGCTTCCCTGCCCTTTTTTACAAACATTATTGGGGAGTTATGGGGGATTAAGTGGTGCTTGCAACACAAAGTTTTTTCCGTAATGGCTGGATGTTAAAAAGCTTTAATCATACATATATTTCTCTCTTTCCTAAGAGATCCGGGGCTTGCATTTTTAATCACTTTAGACCTATTGGTCTTTGTAATGTGTGCTACAAAATTATTACAAAAATTCTTGTAAATAGACTTAGGCCTTTACTAAGTAAATTAGTGGATCCAGCCCAAGTTGCCTTTGTTCCTAACAGATGGATCACTGAGAATGTGGTTCTTGCTCAAGAGATAGTTCATAGTTTCAAGCTTATGAAGAAGAAGAAAGGTTACATGGGAATAAAATTAGATTTTCAGAAGGCCTATGACAGAATGGAATGGAGTTTCTTAATGAAGGTGCTTAAAGCTTTTGGGTTTAGTGATAAATTCTCTAATTTAATTTTTCAATGCATCTCCACTGTTCAGTATTCCTTGCTGCTAAACAGGGGAATTGGTCCAAGTTTTATGCCTAGTCGTGGCCTCAGACAAGGGGACCCTCTCTCTCCGTATTTATTTATTCTTGGTAATGAGGTGCTTATGAGGCTGATTAATAGAGATGTGGATCAGAAGAATATTACTCCAGTGAAAGTGGCCTGCAATGCCCCAGCTATTTCAAAACTTTGCTATGCAGAAGATATCATTCTATTTTGCAAAGCTAAGAAGTCTGAGCTGGTCTCGCTGAAAATGTGCTTAGAAAAATATTGTTCTTGGTTTGGCCAACTAATTAGCGTGGAGAAATCAGGTGTCTTCCCCTCCAAAGGTGTCAGCTCTCAGTTTCTCAACCAAATAAAATGTTGGTGGGGTCTTAATTCTCTTCCTCAATGTTCCACCTATCTTGGTGTTCCCTTGTTTTTAACTAAAAGTAGGTCCCAAGATCTCAGGTTGATAAAAGATAGGTTAGTGGGCAAGCTTAATGGATGGAAAAGTAAAAATTTATCTTGGGATAGAAGAGCAACTTTAATGAAATCAGTGGCTCAGTCCATCCCAACTTATACCATGGTTGCCTTACAATTCCCCAAGAATTTTTGTGATCAATTGGATGCGGTGGTTCGTAGGTTTTGGTGGAATCCTAAAACGGAGTCTAGTCATTTTTGAACTCCCATCTTGTGGTCCTCACTTTGTAGACCTTTGAAGGAAGGTGGTTTGGGTTTCAGTAAATCTTGGGAATTCAATCAAGCCCTTCTATCGAAGATTGCCTGGTGGTTATTGTCCGGTAAGAACTGTCTTTGTGTTAAGGTTCTTAGAGCTAAATATAAGATTAGAAATAATTGGCTGTCTCATATTACTCAAGGCCATTCCTCTCCAATTTGGAAAAGTTTAGAAGGTGTCAAGCATCTTTTCTCTAGTGCAGCTTGTATGTCTGTTGGTGATGGTAATTCCATAAGAATTTGGGATGACCCTTGGATTCCAAATCTTCAGGGTTTTATTCATAAGCCAAAGGCTGGGGTTAATTCGGATGAAATAGTGTTGGTTTCTCAACTCCTAACTTCTGATCATAATGCCTGGGACATCCATATGCTGAAGCATTGGTTTGAGGATTCAGATATTGAATTAATTTTAAAAATCCCAGTATCATCTTGTGTTGTTGAGGATGGGTGGATATGGACCCCTACAAACTCTGGAGAGTTGTCGGTCAAATCTGCCTATTGGTTTGGTAGGGGTTTCTCAGCTAATCAGCCACTTGCGCCTCTTTGGTATCAACTATGGAAATCCAATCTACATGAAAGGCTTAAAATGTTAATTTGGAGAATTGCAGTGGATTGTTTGCCTACTAAAGCCAATTTAGCCAGATGTTTGGATATTGGAGAGGTGCTTTGTCCTCTTTGCAATTCAGAAGTTGAGTCCTCATTCCATCTCTTTGCTCTATGTCCGGTGGCAAAAGCTCTATGGTTCAATAGTAAGTGGGGAGTGAGGTCTGATGCTCTTGGGCTTTCCTCTACTCTAGAGCTAATTCACTTCCTTTTTTTCCCCCCTTTCATGTCTAACTTATCTCCTGGTCAGAAATATGAATTTTTATTGTTTGGAGCTGTTCTTTTTGATGGAGTTTGGAAGTTGAGGAACCAAGTTATCTTTGAAAATACCTCCCTAAGTTTTGAGGACTTATCCTCTAGAAGTGGGAGGCTTCTTGCTGAATTTCAGAATTCTATAGCTGCTGAAGCGATTCCTGTGAGACCTGCGAAGCGGCTTCTTGCTTGGTCCCCCCCTGGGAGATTCTCATTTAAAATTAATGTGGATGCCGCTATTGGGCCTTTATTTTCTTCTATTGCAGCTGTGGCAAGGGATTGGAGGGGAAGGCTGGTCTTTGCTTGCTCTCAAAAGGTGAATACCACCTTCCCTCTTCAAGCTGAAGCTGAAGCTGTGAGATGGGCTGTAGTGTTGGCAGCCAAATTGGAAGCAGTGAGTGTTTTTATAGAATCTGATTCAAAGATTTGCTGTGATGCTCTTGTCATTCCTTGTCAAGCTTCCCCATGGAGGATTAGGTCTATAGTTATGGAGATGCAAGTGCTGCTTTTTGACTCTTCTCATGTTTTTGTCTCTTGGGTAAATAGGTCAGCTAATATGGCTGCCCATCTTCTTGCTAAGTGGTCCTTGTCTTGTAATCTGTTTGGCTCTTTTGATTTAGGTTGCTGCCCCCCTTCTTTTGCTGCTGTTGTTGAGCAGGAATGTGGCAACTAGTGAGCTTTTGTTTGTCTTCTGTTCTGTGTTAATAAAGTCTTTTCCTTCATCAAAAAAAAAAAAAAAAAAATTATTTAGCAAACTTGGAAGTCATGCCATACATACTAGAGGCTAGCAAATCAATATATTTAGCAAATTTGGGAGTCATTGCATGGTTACATGGGTTAATTTGTACAGTTTAGCCCTATGCCATTGTAGTAATGAGATAGAACCCTATTTTTATTTGCAGGTTCCTATAGCTTGCTGATAACGTTCCTGTACTCACTAGTGTATTGCATCTTCAGACATTACTCTTCAAGGGAATGAAAGGGATTTCAACTGTTTTCCTTTTCCTTCCTCCTTTGACTCTGGATTCATGTGACTTGAGGTCTTAATTATTATGCATTTCTTGTAATTTTATTTTAAATGAAGTTTCTTAATACCTATTAAAAAAGAAAAAAAGAAAATCAAAACATAACAAAAAAAAACATTCCGGGCTGGTCTCCTCATCTTGATTCTGCAAGCATGTGCTGACACTATAGACCATTTAATTCTGTTCATAGCTTATCTCGACATACTTTAACTGACTTATCATCAGCTACAATTATACTAGATTAGTTCTACAAAAGCAACTACCCAAAATTGTTTCATTTTTGCTATAACTGCATAGTCTATGACCATGAATTGATACACATAATTTTGCATTGGCATTATTACTTATAATTTAATATTTTTATTTAGGTGGTGAAAAGAGATTGGTTTTAAGGTGAGAAAATCTACAGCTTTGATAAAGAGCTTTGAGGTGTTTTTATTTTCATATATGCAAATATATTTTCTATACCAAAACAGAGAGGAACCTTAATATTCCCAGCTAGTGGTACAATCACAACTGCATAATTTACCTTAAAATTAACATGCATGTGAAATCACAACTATAATTAATTTCTAGCTTCTGTACAAAATGCAGCATTATACTCCCTCCAACGTATTTTGTTAAACCTTCATTCCTTAATAGGATGTCTGCAAACATGTCCATTTTCTGCAAAGGCGTAAACTATTTTATGGCCTTTTCTATATTACCCTTACTTTTTGAAATAAAATACAATAATACCAGATGAACTCAATAAGTATATAAACAACGAACTAAATAAGTCAATAAAAAGAAAATGTACAAAAACAATGAACTCAATAAATCAAATGCCCCCGTTTTAATAGTAAAATTGAATCTTGTTATATTTTGGAGCTTATTAGCATTACAAATATGCTTATAGCCAAACAACTTTAGATGTTCTAGTATGATCAAACCAAAGGCTCCAACTAGTAGTGGCATGATGTGGTTTCAGCGACTTTGGAGAAAAACAGCAGGCATCCTTGGATGGATCAATTAAATAAGCAAATATCATCAATTCCAATGTCAAAGTTTGGTTTGATATTATTTTACAGAAATTATATGCTCACAGAGAACACTATACCACAAAACAATATCAAATAAGCAAGTTACATGGAGAAATTTGAGCTACTTTGAGATGCTAAAATCACCTAGAATTCCAATGTTATCTATATAAAAAGTGATGAAGTACCAAAGAAGAAGTGTCACATTGATGAATTACCTATCTGAAGGGTCTCTCCCAGGCATTTCCACAAAAAGGTCATGATCACATATAATCTGCAAAAGTGTAAGCTTGCAGTCATGCAGAACCATTTCGCACACGCCAGAAAACTTGTCAAGGTACAAGGAAATCTGCAACATATAGAAGAAACTGTGTAAAGAGAGTATAGAAAAAGGGCAACAACAAAGTCCACCACTTTCGGGCCAATAGAGCCCTACTGCTTTCGTACAGCTGTACAAATCACATTTTGCATTCCCCTAAGGTATGTTTCTTTATCAATATTAATAAGTTGGTTTTGTTTGTTAACTCAAAGGTCATCATGCTTATTGGTCTTCACCTCATCCTAGTAGCTAGCAGAGAGAAAAATAGTCAAATATATGAACAGAAAACCCAAAACAAAACAAAATAAAAAGAATTGATAAGACATGTCTCAAACATTCAATTAAACATCCCAAAAGCACACTCTCATAAATACATTCCAGTTGCCCCAATTAAAACAATGTCTTGTACAGTTGCAATTTGAAATTCAGCCACAATTTAAATACAGCAACCAAAACCACCAAGTAAAATATGGAGGTGAAATAATGCCAGCACCAGCAAAACAAAGTATTTTGCAGTGCAATTCACACTGAATTGTAACAATCAGTAATACAAGGAACATATCCAGTGGTGTCATTTGACCCAAGCTACAATGTCTGTATTGCATCGACTTTTAGAACAAGACTGCTGGTGCATTCCTTTAGCATGGTAATCCATTTTATGAGAAGTTTGTGACTCTCTCCCTCTCCCTCTCTCCCATTTATTACCGAGAAGTGGATGATAAGTTGGCCATGCTTAAATTCTCCCGAAGTTACTCTTTTATCTAATTCTAATTTTCTAAATGATAAACAAAACTACTGAGTATTTTTTTTATAAGTCACCATGTTTATCATCAAAAAGAGTTCTCAAAATATAGCAGGGCACATTCAACATTCTTGGTCTACGGTAGATTCAAAAGGACCAATCGAAAATTCTTACGAATATATTAAAATACAGCAGAAAGCATACCAATTCAAAAACTTGGCAAGGTTCAATGATGGACAAAAGATCATAACAAAAGAAGGCCAAACTGCTATTCAAACGTTTAGACAAGCTCAATCAACCCCTTCTTACAGCGCTCATGCACTTCTGTTAGAAGGCAATCATACAGCTGCATTATACATCTAAAGACACCTTCTTTCAATTGCATCAGAGGGATATCTTCATCTGTGCCAAAAGGAAAAAAAATATTATTAAAATAAAATAAATTAAAACTCACTCAAAAATTAAACCAGATTATAAGCTGATTAGAAATGTGATGCTGTGATTTGCTGGCAGCAACATGGAATTAAATTGTACGATCAGCAAAGAATTTTAAACGAAAGATATGTGACTCTATCGAAAAAAAAAGTGCTGCAAATAGAATGGCAAAAATAACATTTTTTTTAACACCGATCAAAGATATGTGACTCTAAGCAGCAGAATAGGAAATAAATTTGTTATTAATATTTACTAAAAACACCATATGGTACCATCACTACTACATAATTAGCTTGAAGTTTAGACTATAGACAACATCCAGTAAGCAAGGATGAGCAAGTCAAACCAATTTTTAAAGGTAATATCACTCCTTTGGACATGGAAACTACTGCCCAAAAACCAAAGAAGAATATGCTTGTTGCCATGATAGATGAATCATTCCAAAATTTATTCATGCTTTATATAATATTAATGGACTCAAATTTAACAAGCAAAATATTATTCTAAATCTTAGATTGAAAGCATATCCTATCAAAGGCCACAAAATAAATTTCTTTCCTTCCATGTTAAATTATATTTTTTATATCTAATTTCTTGGATTTTGGACATGTATGGGACTTAGCTAGATAATATTTATGATGAAAGAGGCACAAAGAGATTTGGGAAAATCCCTTCAACCTAAAAAATCCAATTCCTCATTTTGGACACATCCAATGCACAAGCTAGCTTTCACCCTTTTTTTTTTATAAGTAACATAAAAATTTTATTAAAAAAACACAACCTAATACATAGGAAATGTACTAAAGAGACAAAAACATCAAGAAACCAAATTACAGTGATCAAGCAAAACATGAAGGGAAAGACAAGAAAAATATGGTAAAACTAAACACTATTCAAGAAGAGTAAAAAAGAAAAAAGTCTTAAACTCAAGAATGGATTGTTCGCATCCCTCAAAACTTCTAGTATTCTGTTCCCGCGATATACTCCACATCAATCAGTGCAACACAATCCTCCATATAGCTTTATTGTGATGTCGCCTAAAATTGCATGACCAAGAATCCAACAAATCCACTACCCTTTGCGGCATCACCCAACAAATGCCAAACAAGCAAAAGCCCATACTCCACATCTCGTATGCTATAGGATAGTGAAAGATGAGATGATCTACAGATTTCCCACACCTTTTGCACATATAACACCATTCATGAACAACAAAATGCCTCTTTCAAAGATTATCTGTAGTTAGAATCTTGCCTAAAGCAGCAGTCCAAGAGAAAAAAGCTACCCAAGGAGGAACCTTGGGAAGCTAGCTTTCACTTGGGAAGCTACACTATATATTAAGCTTGGTAACCATGCACCTAAGTAGTATTATTAAGCTTTCCAATAATTGAAGCTTGACCAATGGCCTTCTCTCCTACCAAATAACTTCTTAGTAATTCAACGTCTACTAAAAATATAAATGCAAAAACAACATGGATATTAGCAAAAGCTATCTTAGCAGATGGCATTAATAAGATTTAGGGAATGTAAAATCTATGAAGCATGGGTGCGTTTGCGAGTGCAGGTATGGGTGCCGATGTGAAACTCGGTAATTTTAAAAAAAATTGGGTGTGGGTGTGGCAATTAAAAAAATTATAAAAATATTTTTATTTATATTTTTAATATATTACTAAACATACTTTTTCACATTATATAAATAAATACCAAATTTAAGAGAAATAGTAAATAATAACTAAATCATGATGTTCGTAAATTAAATAGAACCCACAAGTTTAAAAATTTTATTTTTTTATTCTCTCCATTCACCTGCCACTTCAGTGCCAACAAGTTAACAACACATCACATTTGGTAATGAATATCAACTTTACCTTTTTTTTATTTTTTTATTTTATTTCCCCAAGGCTTCCATTTCCCAAAGCTTAATCTACACCATACCTTTAAAAAAAAAAATCTCTACACCAAGTCAGCCTTTTACTTCTACATATTTTTTCTTCTTTCGTCCTCTTAACCTTCATTTCTTCCGTCACTCCAACTTCCCAGTTCATACCTTTTCTTTTTTTTACCTTTAGTTTTCTCAAACCAGTTTACACAACATCTAGACTGAGTAGAGGTAGGAAAACAAGACAGAGAGAGAAAGAGAAAAAGATTTTGGACTTTTTTTTTAATTTTGGCGTTTCGGTGGTTTCGCCGGATACGGACTAAGTCGGCATGAATTAGCCCGATTCAGCGTGCATTGGCCCATGTTGTGAAACGAAAAAAAAGAAAAAAGAAAAAAAAAAAAAGCTAGATGTGGCACCGACGCGCAAGCAACGGCATCCTTCGCACATCGCCGCGTCAGACATAGGTGCGGCGGGCGTTTTGCCATGTCCATGCATCCCAATATAAAATACATGTGGGAAGGTTATGATAGAAAAGACAAGTCTTCTCCAATGCCATTGACTTGACAATTAGCTCAAGGAAAAACCAAGCCATAGCCAAAACATCATCATATACTGGTCCAACACGGTAGCCTTTAGCCTACACAATAAAGTTAATACTGTTAGGTTCTAAAGATTTAGGAATTTAAGTATTTAGAACTCTAATGTGTAATTTTGGCAAACCATGATCAAAACAAGTTGTTTAGTCTTGTTTAGGCTTGCTAAAAGTTGTGCATTTATGTAAAGTTGAAATCGAGAGGTTGCAAATGCATTGGTGTATTTCGGCTTGGCTCGATCGATCGAAAATTAGACTTGATCGATCGAATCTCAGGTAGAATGTTTTTTTTTGCAGAATTTCCAATTCAGCCTAAGCCCATTAAGGATTAGGGTTTCAGATCTAATTCTCCTAGTATATAAAGAAAACCCTAGCCACATTTTTAAAGTAGCTCTTGTTGCTCATGTTACTGTTTTGTGTAAATCTCTTGTGAGATCTAAAGGAGGTTTCCTTTACACAAAGTTTAGGATTTTCTAAGTAGAGATATTATCAATACCTTGATGATCAACTCAGTTGTTGCCATTAGAACTTAAAGAATAACAAGTGTGGGTGCATGTAACTGGTGGAGAATCCAAGAAAGAAGGAGTCCGTGGATTCGAAGTTTGCACGTGGTTGTATCAATAAGTTCTACTGGTGGGTAGCATTAGGAAGTCAAGCGGGGAGCTTGTAAGTCCTTTTGTATAAACTTCGATTCTTTCAAGATAGTGGATTCAAGTTTACCTTGAGGATAGCTAGATCAAATACTCCCCAGGTTTTTACCGTGTGGTTTCCTAGGTCATCATATCATTGTGTTATTTACTTTTTCACTGCTTTATTTTCTTGATATGATTGTGCGATTATGATAACTTAGACTTGCATAATTTGACTAAGTTAATCACTTGACTAATTAATTAGGTTAATCTGGTTGGTTTAAGGGGTCTAAAAACCGCTCAAGTGGTATCAGAGTAGGTAGCTCTTCTGTTTTAGATTTTTTTATCTAAGAGCTGATCATTGACCCCTGTTATCATGGATAATTTGAAGTGTCTTTCTGCTCATGTTTGTGATGACTTGATTAAAAAGGACACTGTTGTTTCTGTTAATTTTATTGATGTCTATGAAACTCTTCGTAAGGAATTATCTAAATCTTTGAAAATTTCAAAGAAATTTAAAGAAGAGTTAAAATTGGCTAATCTTGAAAAAGTGGAATTGGTTGTTAGATTAGATGAATCTAATAAAAAGAATGAATTTTTGAAAAATCAAATTTCCTCTTAAGATGAGAAGATGAAAAGCTTGGAACAAGAGTTAGTTGAATCTAAAGCTAAAATTGAAAATTTGAATAATACCAAGCCTGCTGTTGATAACAGAAGTGTTTCTGTTTCTCTTAAACATAAAACTGAGAAAGTTTATATCCCTCCTTTTAAGAGGAATAATAAAAAAAAGGCTTATTGTGCTAAGTTAGACAAAGGTAAAATTTCTGATGTAGATGCTAAAGTTTCTAAACCTATGTCTAAACCTGCTGTTAGTGTGCAAAAGAAATCTGTTTTTGTGCCTACTTGTCACATTTGTGGTGTTGTTGGTCATATTAGACCAAATCGTTTTTTGTTGAGGCAAAAACCAAAATCTAAGACTAGACTTGCTGTTAGGAATACTGATATTCCTAAATTTGTTCCTGTTTGTCACTTTTGTGATATCTCCGGTCACATTCGTCCTAATTGTCATAAATTGAAATTTAAGCATTCTGTATTTCAATTTAGGATATGTAATGATATTTCTTCTACCATAAATCCAAATAAATTATTTCATATGCTTTTGAAAAATTTGAACTTATTGGCTGGTAAAAGGAAATTGTAGGATTTTAGTCTTTCTTAGAAGATTGGTGTAATTTCTCAAATATACTATACCTCATGGATTTTCACCTACAAAGTCGAAAACTTGTGTTATATGGGTGAGAAAAGATTCTCTAAGGTGAGTATTGTTGACTTGTCCCTGTTTTAATTTTTTCAATTGTTTGTGGACATGTCTTGTTTCTGTTTTTGGTTGTTTTGTTTTTTAGGTTTTTTTTTTTTTTTTTTTTTTTTTTTTTTTTTTTTTTTTTTTTTTTTATAAAAAAAAAATCCAAAAACATTGAAAAATTTCAAAAAGACAAAAATATTTTATTTTGTGTCTAATTTTCCTTTTTGACGATTACATGAATTATGATATCTCTCTCTTGATTTAGAACATGCTTGATATTGTGGAGAAACTTGAATAGTATGTGCTAAGTTATTTTTGATTTTGTGTGAGTATATACTAGTTTGTACATGTACCCAAGGGTTAATTAAGAAATTGATATTTCTTATTTGTATACCCTCTATAATTTAGTTAAGCACTGTCATGCATTGCATCTCAGAAGATTGGTGTAATTCCTCAAATACACTATACCTCTCATGGATTTTCACCTACAAAGTCGAAGATTTGTGTTATATGGGTGAGAAAAGATTCTCTAAGGTGAGTATTGCTGACTTGTCCCTGTTTTAATTCTTTCAATTGTTTGTAGACATGTCTTGTTTCTGTTTTTGGTCATTTTGTATTTTAGGTTGTTTTTTTTTTAAAAAAAAAAAAATCCAAAAACATTGAAAAATTTCAAAAGGACAAAAATATTTTATTTTTTGTCTAGTTTTTCTTTTTGAGAATTACATGAATTATGATATCTCTCTCTTGATTTAGAACATGCTTGACTTTGTGGAGAAACTTGAATAGTATGTGCTAAGTTGTTTTTGATTTTGTGTGAGTATACATTAGTTTGTACATGTACTCAAGGGTTAATTAAGAAATTGATATTTCTTATTTGTGTACCCTTTATAACTTAGTTAAGCACTATCATGCATTGCATTTGCATTGTTCTTTTAGCATAATATGTGTTTTTTTTTTTTTTTTTGGTCATATAGTTTTTAAAACCAAAAAGATTTTTGTGTTTTGTATTTCACATCTTGGATTTATAATCAAGGATTGGCCATATTATCTTTACATAACAAGTTTGTGTACCTTGTTTAGGTTTGATGAGCTTATTTATTGCACTTGACTAGTTGAAACTTTGTAGTGCATGTTGTATGGGAAAGATGTTTATGGTGTTTATCACTTTGTCTTAATTTTGAAGTCACATGTTATTTGACTGTCGGACTTGATCCTTTTGAGAAATGCATGAATAACCATCTCACCACTGTTTACTAGCCAATCATGAACACTTTAGTGCATACGGTAAGATTCTGTACTCGAAAAAGTGTAGCACATGCAAAAAAAAAAACATAAGGTGTAGCCTCGGTTTAAATACTTAATACTTAAAATTAGTGTGTACTATTAGGCTTGATGCCAATTCACATAACTAAAATCTGTGTGTACATTATGAGGCAAAATTCAAGAAACTTACATGATTGCAAGCTTATGTTCTAAGAGATGTGAGAGTTATATGATGTAACTCTTTAGGTGATAGTCTCTTTTGAATTCTATGTGATGGATATTGTAGACTTTGTGGTTGATTTCTATTCACATATCACCTCACATGTATCTCAAGTTTTTGCTAGTTGCACACACTACACAAGTTACTCTTTGCTAAACTTGGTACATTTTATTGTGTGTGATTTTGTTGTGGCCATCCAAGATTAAATATTCCTTGATCTTAATGCAAAATGTGTTTAATATTTGAGAAATTGGAAATTCTAGAGTTTGAATGTAACCAAATTGGGGATTTTGTTCAATTGGGTTAAAATTGATGAAATTGGCTTATTGTTTTGATGTAATTGATCATTCTTATTTGTTCTCTCTCATGTGTAATGATCAATTCGTCAATTTTCTTTAAAAAACATTCAAGTGGTTTTCAAATTTTTGGAGTTTTTGTTAGAAACTTTATGCTCAATCCAATTTTGTGAATTTGAAACTTCAATTGAACCTAGTTTCACTGCATTAGAGCATGCATTATGATATATTTTTTCATGCATCATTTATGTTTAGGGTTCATATGCATTGCATTGATTTCTGTATCCATCTTATAGTTTTGCAGTCATATCTCTCTTTGTTTTCACACATGCATACACTTTTCGCTAAATTGAGTACTCAACTTGATCAAAAAATTGATTGATTAATTTTTGAGCTATGTATTTTCTAGTATATGCCTTTTTTATGTGTGAACTGTAGAAAATATTTTTTCTTAAAAGATACGATAGATAATCAATGTGCAAATATTTTCTCTACTCATGCAACTGTTTATGGGTCACATAGTGCCATGTTTGCTTTTTATTGAAAGAGAGAATATTTTTTCTTCATGTGTATCCTCAACTTAGTTTTTTTTTTTTTTTTTTTTTTTTTTTTTTTTAACTTGGTTTGTGTCTTTTTATTTATCCCCCCCCCCCCTTTTTTTATAGAGTTTTATTGTTTTGTGTTCCCTTGATTCTCTTATCCTTTATAGCGTGTGTTTACTCTTTATTGAGTTGTTTTTGTCAATACGTGACAAAAAGGGGAAGATTTATTTGAAATGTGGGAATATGTGTGAAAAATACAAGAATGTTATGTTTAGGGGGAGTTAACATTGTTTTGATGTATCTAACTTAGGGAGAGAGTTAGTTTTCATATTTGTTGATTTACTGTTTTTCTGTCACACATGCGTTTATGCGTTTTGTTTAATGTTTTAAGAAATTTACAGGTTGATTCAATTGAGCTGCTGTCTACACTTGCAATTGATGGATAGTAGTTAGGATTAGATTTGTTATAATGGGCATTTTTTTGTAAAGGGTTTTTCTTTGTAAACTTTGAGCATTTAATTGTGTTTTGTCACAGATTGCCAAAGGGGGAGTTTGTTAGGTTCTAAAGATTTAAGAATTTATGTATTTAAAACTCTAATGTGTAATGTAAGCAAACCATGATCAAAACGGGTTATTTAGTCTTGTTTAGGCTTGCTCAAAGTTGTGCGTTTATGCAAAGTTGGAATCAAAGGCTGCAAATGCATTGGTGCATTTCGGCCTGACTCGATCGATCAAAAATTAGACTCAATCGATTGAATCTCGGGCAAAACATTTTTTTTTTTTGCATAATTTCCAACTCAGCCTAAGCCCATTAAGGATTAGGGTTTCAGATCTAATTCTCCTAATATATAAAGAAAACCCTAGCCATGTTTTTAGAGTAGCTCTTGTTGCTCATATTGTTGTTTTTTGTAAATCTCTTGTGAGATCTAGAGGAGTTTTCCTTTACACAAAACTTAGGGTTTTCTAGGTAGAGATATTATCAATACCTTGATAATCAACTCAGCTACTGTCATTAGAGCTTAAAGAATAACAAGTGTGGGTGCTTGTAACTGGTGGAAAATCTAAGAAAGAAGGAGTTCGTGGATTCAGAACTCGCACATGGTCGTGTTAGTAAGTTCTACTGGTGGGTAGCATTAGGAAGTCAAGCGGGGAGCTTATAAGTCCTTTTGTATGAATTTCAATTTTTTCAAGATAGTGGATTCAAGTTTATCTTAAGGATAGCTAGGTCAAATCCTCCCTAGGTTTTTACCGTGTAGTTTCCTAGGTCATCATATCATTGTGTTATTTACTTTTTCGCTGCTTTATTTTCTTGATATGATTGTGTGATTGTGATAACTTAGACTTGCATAATTTAACTAGTTAATCACTTGGTTAATTAACTAGATTAATCTGGTTGGTTTAAGGGGTCTAAAAACTGTTCAAATACTGTTTAAGAAATGAAAAAGAAGCAGATATATTAGTAGAAAAAACTTTTTTTTAGAAGTAATAAGATTATATAAATCAAGAAAAGAGAGCCATCCAAGTATACAAGAAATATACTAGGGTCAGGGGCGGAGCCAGGAATTTTTGTTTGGGGAGGCCAAGTTGCAACTCTAATATATTTATTAAGACAACCCCCATATACACTTATACACACGCTTTTTTATTATATAGACACACTTTTTTATTTGATAAGTTATATATACACACACCAAACAAAAACAAAAACAAAAAGGGCTTAGTAATTTTAATCAAAATTATGTTTGGTGGCGATCTTTCATAAAATAAAATTCATTTTTACTATTTTTATATAGTGAAATTCTTAAAAAATTTCATTTTTGATACAAATTATCAAATTTTATACTAAAGTAAAAAATCTTTCAATTGAACTAATGAAATTTTTGAAAACATAAATGATCCAAAACTTGAAGGAATAAGTTAAGCTTCAAACATATTTGATGCTATATTGTTCTAACCCATTATGTAGTAACTAAAAAGACATTTCATGTATAGTTTTAGTGACATTATTTTTTTAATGAGTCAATGACTTGTTAATTGCCACATAACTAGTTGAAAAAGATATAGATTCAAATACGTTTAGTGCCAAATTTTATCAAATATTTAATAGATATAAGAGCATATTTTACAATAAAAAAAAAAAAGAATTATGAAAAATAATGTTGTCTCTATAATTATTAGACCAAATTTTTTTTAAGAGCATCATTGGACTAAATCAAATATTTTGGGGGCCAACTCTTATTTTTGTAGACTAAATTTTGAAAAAATTAAAAAAATTATATATATTTAAAAAATTTCAAAATTGGGGGGGGGGGGGGGGCATGGCCCCCCCACCCTTACACGTAGCTACGCCACTAACTGGGGTAGACAATCAATTACAAAAATTGCATAAATCTAATAAATCAACATTAGAAAATAAAGAAATGTTCCTCATGGTTGTCAGCCAAATCAATTATATATTCGCATAAACAGGATAGCAAAATCAAGATTTCTGTTTGAATTAATAGGATGACATTTATAAGGTTGAATTTAATTAACCATCTTGTTGGCTTTATTTTGTGTCAAATTTGCTTGTAATTTAGCATTTAGTAACCTTGTATTTAGGTAGGGAACTTGTAAGGGTAGTGAGTGAGTGAGTGTGAAGAAATGCTCAAAATTGTGCAAAGAAACAGAGACTCGCGACTGAATCTCGCGGACAGCTCACGGTTTGCAAGTCTCCAGAAGATTGCACACGTGCCAAGCATGCCAGAAGCTGAAGAGTTGCACTAGCTGTTGCACTACAGGACAAAAGTCCTAGGCTAGCCAGGCCGTTAGCTCACAGTTTGAACTCGCAACTCAACCAAATCACGAGACCAAGTCGCCAACTTACCCTATTTGGCAAAAACTGACGTTTCACATTCCATACTCACCCTAGTATAAATACCCCTCATTCCCACGAAATGTAAAGAGCTTCCAGAGAGAATTTTGAGAGAGAAACCCTAAAGAAAACAAGATTGTTGTTAGGATTTGTGCCCTAGAATCCTATTGTATAATGTTATGTATTATATTATGTATGATATGATGTGTGACTTAATATTGCAATTAATAAAGTTATTTTATTATTATCTGAAATAATGGTAATATGAATGTTTGGACATTATCATATAGTCCATGAGATGCATAGTATGTGATTTATATGATTTAGTTACAGAAGATATAAGTTACAAGTTCTTTGTAAACTCAGAATTTGGTTCATAGTTGTTAGGTTCTAAAGGTTTAGGAATTTATGTATTTAGAACTCTAATTTGTAATATTGGTAAACCATGATCAAAACAATCTGTTTAGTTTTGTTAAAGTGTGCTCAAAGTTGTTTAATTATTGTAAAGTTGGAATTGAGAGACTGTAGATGCATTGGGGCATTTCGGTTTGGCTCGATCGATCGAAAAATAGGTTCGATCAATCGAAAGTCGACCAGATTCCGTTTTTCTGCCGTTTTCCAACTCAACCCTAACTTATTAAATGTTTAGGGTTTTATGTTTTTACCCTAGGTATATAAGGCAAAACCCTAGCCACGTTTTTAGAGTTGCTCCAATTGTATTGTTGCTCATACATTGCTGTTTTGTGTAAATCTCTTGTGAGATCTAGAGGAGCTTTGCTTTACACAAAGTTTAGGGTTTTCAAGATTGAGATTACTTCAACATCTTGATGATCAACTTGGTTGCTACCATTGAAGCTTAAAGAATATCAAGCGTGAGTGCTTGTAGCTGATTGAAGAATTCAAGAAAGAATGAGTTCGTGGATTCGGAGCTTGCAGGAGATCGTGTTAGTAAGTTCTACTGGTAGGTAGCATTAGGAAGTCGAGCGGGGATCTTGTAAGTCCTTTTGTATGAATTTTAATTCTTTCATAGTGAATTCAGTTTTGCCTTGAGGATCGGTGGGTAAAGTCCTCTCCAGGTTTTTTACTGGTTTGGTTTTACTGGGTGATCATATCTTGTGTTATTTATTATTCCGCTGCTATATTTTCTTGATATGATTGTTTGATTGTTTTAACCTAGAATTGCTTAATTTGATTAAGTAACAACTTGGTTAATTAACTAGGCTACTCAATCTGGTTGTGTGGTAAGGGGTCTTAATTATCCATCAAGTGGTATCAGAGCAGGTAGCTCTTTTGTCTGAGATTTTTGATCTCTGAGCTGATCCTTGACTCCTGTTGTCATGGAGCATGGACACTTTCTTGTTGTTCCCCCTCACTTTGATGGGAATAACTATGCTTATTGGAAAGTAAGGATGAAAGCACTTTTGAAATCCATTGATGAGAGAGTTTGGAATTCCGTTGAGTATAGATGGGAGAAGCCCACTACTCCTGTGAGTGAGTGAAAAATTTCTGAAAAAGAAGTAGCTGGCTTCAATAGCAAAGCTATGAATGCCATCTTCAATGCTATTTCTATGAAGGAATTTAAGAGGATTTCTAATGTTGAGGTTGCTCATACTACTTGAAAAATCCTCCAAACTGTGCATGAAGGCACAAAGGCAGTTAAGATAAACAAACTGCAACAATTAACTTCTAGGTTTGAGAGAATTAGGATGTTTGATGATGAATCCTTTGATGAATTTTATCCCAAACTAAATGGTATTGTTAATTCTGCTTTTAATTTGGATAAAATCTATGATCAACCTAAAATTGTTAGGAAGATACTTAGATTATTAACTGAAGACTTTAGACCCAAAGTGACTGCCATTACTGAGAGTAAGGATGTGGACTCCATCCCTGTTGATGAGCTTGTAGGATCTCTTCAGTCCTTTGAGTCTGACTTACCCAAAATAAACAAATCTAAATCAATGGCTCTTAAGTCTGTTGATGATGTTGAGGCTGGTGGATTTGATGATGAGCTCTCTGCTACAGAGATAGCTTACCTTGCCAAGAATTTTAGAAACTTTCTGAGAAATACAAATAGAAAGGCAAGAGGTACAAACATTGTTGAACCTAGAAATTTTAGGAAGAATGATCCCACTAAGGTTAATAACTTTGAAAAACCTAGAGAAAAAGTAGGTCAATCTTTAAACAATTCTTTAGGTGTTCAGTGTTTTGGTTGTCAAGGTATGGTCATGTTAAATCTAAATGTCCTATATTCTTGAGAAATAAGGGTAAAGTTATAGTTGTAACCCTTAGTGATAATGATGTTTCTGATGATGAGTCTAAATGTAACGAGGATGGAAACTTCACTGCTTTCACTGCTACTGCAGTAGTCAATGAAAGCATATCTGTTGAGGAGAATCCTCCTGATGGGGAGCTCTCTGAGGATGTAGATCTTCAAGAGGCCTATAATAAACTTTGCAAAGTTGCTGTAAAAGATACTATGAATGTTGAACTTAGCCTGAAGAAAATTGATTCTCTTGAGTTTGAAAAGAAAAATTTGCTTGTTAAATTATTTGATGCTAATGATCTTTTGAACCATGTGAAATCTGAGAACATGCTTTTACTTGATAAAGTTAAAACTTTAGAATATGATTTATCTGTTGCTAGAACTGCAAGTTCTAAACTTGATCACATGCTGAATGTTCAAAAGTATCCTTCTAATAAATCTGGGATAGGATATGTTGAAAGCATCTCTATGTCTACTCCACATTTCACGAATTTTGTTTCTTCATCTTCTTCTGAACCTTCTGTGAATGAGGTTGTGAGTGAAACTGTCAAACCACCTGTGAGTGAGGTAGTCAAACCTGTAGAAGTTTCACCTCCTAAGAAGATTAGGGTTGATCTGAGAGAAACTAAACCTACCCTTTCTAAGGACAAGATGCATGGTAAACCTGTTTGGGTTTGTTATTACTGTGGAAAGTCTAGACACATTTGTCCTAACTGTTACAAGCTTCAAGCTGCTAAGAGAGCAACTAAACCAAAGGTGCCTATGCCTTAAGCACAAGATCCTATGGCACTTATTGGTGAATTGGTAAAGACTTTGAACCTTTATTCTAATTCTGGAGTTGGAAATCATGCGAATGTGAATAAGAACTCCAATGCTCGTGGTGCATCTAAAAGGTTTTGGATGCAAAAGACTCGACCTAATTGAGTCTTTCTGACATGGTCCTTGTGCTTCATTGCTCATTTCTCTGTGACCATTGTTCTTTGGTTTTTTGTGATTCTTTTGTTTTGTTTCTAAGGTTTGCATTGCATTACATTTATGCATTTTATTCTAGGATTTATTTGTTTTCTCTTAAATAAAAAAAAATAAATAAAAAGGAGAAAAGGAGAAAGCAAAAATGTGTTTGACATTATTTTCTTGGTTTTTTGAAAACAAGGTTGGTCAATTTATTTACACATATCATGTCCTATGTACCTTGTTTAGCTTTGATAAGCTTATCTATTGCACTTGAGAAGTTGAAACTTTGTAGTGCATGTTGTGTGGGAAAGATGTTTATGGTTGTTGATCACTTTGTCTTGATCTTGAAGTCACATGTTATTTGACTGTCGGACTTGATCCTTTTGAGAAAGGCATAAATAACCATCTCACCACTGTTCACTAGCCAATCATGAACGCCTTAGTGCATATCATAAAAATTTGTGCTCAAGAAAGTGTAGCATATGCACAAAAAGAACATAAGGTGATGCCTCGGCTTAATTGCTTAATGCTTAAAATTGGTGTGTACTATTAGGCTTGATGCCATCTCACATAAATAAAATTGGTGTGTACTATTAGGCTTGTTGCCATCTCACATAAAAAAAAATGAGGCAAAAATATAAAAAACTTACATGATTGCAAGCTTTTGTTCTAGGAGATGTAGGAGTTATATGATGTAACTCTTTAGGTGATAGTCTCTTTTAAATTTTATGTGATGGATTGTGTAAACTTTGTGATTAATTGCTATTCACATATCACCTCACATGTTTTTCAAAACTTTTACTAGTTGCACACACTACATAAATTACTCTTTGCTAAACTTTGTACATGTTATTGTGTGTGTTTTTGGTCTGACCAACCAAGTTTGAAAATACTTTGAGAATTATGCAAAACATTTTTTTTGCTTGAGAATTTAAAAAGAGAATGGCTAAAATTTTCTTTGGAGAAATTGGGATTAAATTTGGGTTTTTGAAAAATCATTCCATCTCCAACTCATGCGTTTTGTTTTCATTATTTAATGCTTTGAGGAGTTGTTTTTCAAAACTGAGGTTTGTGTTTTTCAAAACTGTGATTTTTCTCAAAATTTTTGTGAGCCTCTTCCCAATTCGATTGATCCATTCTGATTTTCGATCGATCAAAAAAGTGCTTTAATTTGCTTAAAAATGACTGTCTCATTCGATCGATCGAATGTATTTTTCGATCAATCAAAAGTCGCGAATCAGGTTTTTTAAAAACACTGTTCTTAACTTTTTCAAATACTTTTTCAAAAGTTTTTCAAAGTCTTTTCTCTCTCTCTCTCTCTGACTTGGCAAGCTCAACTGTTTAAATTTTTGTTGTTTTCCTTCGGATTTTTTGCAAGAATTCTCTTTCCTCAAGCCAATATGTCTATCTTACTCTCCCTTTTTGAGTTTATTTACTAGTTTCATGCATTTTTTCATGCATTTATAGTCAAAATTTTGGACCCTTTTCTTTTTGGGATTGTTGTTGATTTAAGCCCAATTTTGTGTAATTGATTAATGGGTTTTTGTGGGGACATACTATAAACATGTTCTTAATAGTTTAATTTGATCAATTTTGGGTGTTGAGTGAAATTGAAAATTCTAGGGTTTGTAATTGATCCAAATTAGGGATTTTTGTTCAATTGGGTTTAATTGATGAAATTGGCTTGTTGTTTTGATGAAATTGGTTATTCTAATCTGTTTTCAACAATGTGTGATGATCAATTCATCAACTTGTTTCAAAATTATCAAGTGGTTTTTCAAATTTTTTTTGGGTTTTTGTTAGAAACTCTATGTTCGAGCCAATTTTGTGAAATTGAACCTAATTAGAACTGTGTTTACTGCATTAGTTCATGCATCACGACATTGTTATTGTTCATGCATCATATAGATTTTTTTTGTTTTTATTGTGCTAACTTGCAGTCTGCCCTTGGTTTTGTTTTATTCTGGTCTTTTGGTTTTCTTTTTGTGTTTCTGTCCTTTCCTTAGCATCATGCCTAGGAAGACTAGAGCCCGTAGGACTATTCCCTCCTCTTCTCCATCACCTCCTTCTTTTGACCGTGAGAAGTTTTCAAGTGAGAAAAACCAAGAGATTTTTGAGAAGCTAAACCTTAAGAGAAATATTTGGGCTGAGTGTTCTGCTTTATTAGATGAACTTGATCCTGCCATTAGGGCAACCTTTGAGTGTCAGGGTTGGTTACCCTTGATGGATATTTTTGATCCTCCTCTACCTTCTGCCTTGATTAGGAGTTTTCCCAATCTCAGCCTGCTCAAATAAAAAACTGAAGGATATTAAACAAGACATAAACTACAAAAGCATAAAGTACAGTGAGTTGCTTTGATTCTCCAAATTCATTGCATTTCAAGAACTGAAGTACCTCAAATATGCGTTTCCTTGCCTCCTTATTCGGGAGAGGGATATAGATTCGCATATCAAAACGCCTCCTTATGGCCTACGTTAACTTTGCATTAGCCTCAACCCTAAGCAATGTAGATCATAAAATCTTTTCTATCCATGGCCGTATGTTAGAAGTATTTTATTTTTTACTTACCTGATCCAAAGCATAAGGAGTATTTGTGGCTGCTAGAATCAGAACATGTTCCTTACCATCGCATACATCCTGAAATGTATTGAAGAAAATTTCCATTTCAAGATTACATGTAGATAAGTAGAAGGAAACAATGTATGATAATGTCATGTATTAACTATTTAAGATTAAATTTTATAAGGATATAGTGTAAAACTTCAATATTAATCCCAACATGACACATTATCTTATCAAATATTAAAGAATAAGTACAATCATTAACAATCAATTCTAATATCCATTTCAAAATTCAACCAAATTAAGAGTTTATTAAAAGGTATTTTAAGTAAAAATCTTATATGGCAAAATCTCTTATTGGATAGTGTAAAACATTGGTTTTACACCATATCCTTGCCAAATTCGGTTTCATAAAACATAAAGTTACTATGAACTGCATTGCAAACTACACTACCATTAATTTTAAGGCCAACAAGAAAATGGTTGGTCATCTTCTCATCTATTTTATGTTAATAATATATTCCTTTTTTTAATTAATTAATAAATTTAATCATAAATAATGTACAACTCTAGCACAAGATATGTGTTAGAATTATGGTTAAGTGATTAAAGTCATCATTTCCTGATAGTTTAAACTTTTTGAACAATTAGTAATTAATACAGTATCAGAACAGGAGATCCTGGATTCAATCTCTATCTTCATTCTACCTCTCAATTAAAATATTAAATTCTCACTTATTGAGCCCCACTTATTACAGGGAATTTAGACCCATAGGTTACGGAAAGTGTTATAATTATGGTTAAATGATTAAATTCATATTTACCTAATAGCTTAAATTTTTGGAATAATTGGTAATTAACAGGATGCATACAATAATAATAACAACAACAATAAAAAGGCCTCAGTCCCAATTTTTTTGGGGCTGACTATGGATCTTCAACAGATTAATCAAGGTTGGCTATATGTATTTTTTCCTCCATTTTATTTTATTCAAACTCATACTCTCTGTCACTTCCTTAATTGATGTCATTTTTTACTATTTCTACTAACAGTATTGTTTGTCTTCCTCTATTATTTTTCTTTACTTCAACTTGAATTGACCTCACTCTTTCCTACGAGTGCATTAATTGCTCTCCTCTGAGTATGACCAAATCATCTCAAGTGAATCTCCCTCATCTTTTCAACAATAAAGGGCACGCCTATCTTTTTGTGGATTTCTTCATTTCGAATCCCCTATTTCCACTTATCCATTTTAACCATCTCATTTCAGTTATACTTATTTTATGAATATGTTGCTTCTTAACAACCCAACATTTAGCCCCATAGAGCATATCTAGTCTTATAACAATCTTATAAAACATTAAGTTTATAAGTATTCTTCTATCACAAAATATATATATATATATATATGTATGTATTTTTTTTTTCCACTTCATCCACAATGCTCTTATCCTATAATTCACATCATCTTCAATCTCTCAATCTTTATGAATTATTTATCCAAGATATCAAGAGCTCTTATTCTTTAGTATCTTTTCATCATTGAATTTTATATCTCCTTCATCTATATTTATACTTTTCTAAACTTACATTCTATATATTATGTTTTAGTTCAACTTAATCGAAAGCATTTAAATTCTAGAGTGTCTCCCCAAATATATAATGATAGGTCATTATATCTTACTTGTGATGCTTTCACTTACTCTCACACTACATACTTACAGCTCCATCAAACACTTAATCAACTTAATATACTTGGAGGAACGCCTTTCTTCTGCAAAACTCACTGCATAAACTCTCTAGAGACCATATCATATGTTTTCTCTAGGTCAATAAAGACCATATGAAGATCTTTACAAGCTTCTATATTTTTCTATTAGAGGTCTGTAAGAAAATAACTTCCACGGTAGATTGACCTAGTAGAAAACCAAATTAATTTTCTAATATTTTTGTTTTATGTCTTAACCTATATTTAATCACTCTTTTCCAAAGTTTCAAAGAGTGATTCGTAAGTTTAATTTTACAGTAATTTTTACAATTTTGAATATCCTCATTGTTCTTGTAGATAGCTATTAAAGTACTTCTCCTCAACTCATTAGACATATATACAAGAATGCAAAACAAAAAGAAAAATTAAAACCTAAAATTCAAAAGAAAAAATAGCCTTTCTTTGGGCCACATACATGATTTGAAGTTACTATTAAGCTTAAATACCTTCAGTTAGGTCACCTATACTAAACATTTCAGTTCAATTTTTTATCAAATCCCTCAAATTCCATTTTATAAGTATAAAAATGTTCAATAAGATGCCTTTCAACTAATATCATGAAATGTAAAAAATTCTTACTGAACAGAATAGTAATAAACTAAAAGAAGTTATTGACGAACTACTTGTCCCCAATCTTAATCTAAGCATGTGAATTATAATATATAAAAATGAAGCTTGGAGCAAACCACTCTAAATTTATTTCCAGGGAAAACAAAATACCTGCATATGTACAAGAAGTTCTGCTTTGATTCGTCGAGATGCTTCATGCTCATTGTTTTTACCTCGTGGGCCACATAAGGAATCAATTTCGTCAATAAAAATAATGGAGGGATGTTTTTTACGAGCCTCTTGAAAAAGATCTGAGACTTGCTGTTCACTCTCTCCCAACCATTTAGACACAATGTCCGATGGAGAAATACTGTGTATAAACAGTACCCATGTAAATGTGTTGGCAACATTCCATCTATATAAAATGATTGTAAAGCAAACACATCTACATCTATGGGAAATCTGTACATAAACTGTAATAAATGCACCCGAAAAAAACTGGTTGGAAGAAGTAGAGAATAAAACAATGGGAAATGGGAATCCATTGAAGCATAATGGCGTAGATGATGAATTCAGAAATTCAACACATTCCAATAATGTGATAATTGCATTTGAAAAGCTTATAAAAGGAGCCAAAGACCCAACCATATGAAGTAAGGAAACTAAATCAACAATATAAAATATTAAGAACTCAAGTCCACATTTGCTGAAACTCAAATATCTTAGATTTCAACAAGAATATTTAATCTATCAAATCCAAATTTAAAGACTTTTGTTCGTCATCTCAACTAATGGACATTGAAAACAAGAGATTTGAATGGTGTTCAATGCATCAAGATAAGAATCATATAGTGTTAGTAAAAGAAGAAAAAAATAAGGAGAGATGGAAAAGTTATTTGATAAACTTTTTAATGTAAAGCAATCTGGATAACCCAATGGAGGATAGAAATTGTATGTTTGTTCAAAGAATCAAGACTCTGAACACCTAGCCACCTTCGTCGCACACCACTTTGGACCTTAGCTAATTCCACTTGTTGGGAATATAATACCTTAGGGAGTTTCCAATTGAATAGTTAATATAATAATAGGGACACTACTTGGTCCAAAAGGTTTAAGCCTATGAGTTTATGTTAATAAAATGCCTAGTGAGTGGAGGCTTCAATTACTATTTATAAGAACAAGGGGGATATCCAAAACTGTACAAAGTACCATGAAATTAAACTTGAGTGAAACATTGGGAAAGAGTGATTGAACATAGGTTAAGAATGAAGCATTAGTATCAGAAAATAAATTTGGGCTTATGCTAGGACGATCTACCTTGGAAGCTATTCACTTACATAGACATCTAATGAAAAAAAAAAAAAGGAGAGAGACCTATGACGATCTTCATATGGTTTTCAATGATCTTGAGAAAACATCTAATAGAGTTCCTAAAGAGGTTATGAGGTGGGTATTGGCAAAGTAATGAGTTCCTCTAAAGTATATTAAGTTGATTAAGGATATGTATGACGAAACTGTAATTAGTGTGTAAAACAAGTTAAGGAATCACAAGTGATCGCTATAGGTTTGCATTAAGGGTCAACATTAAACCCATATATCTTTGCACTAGTGAGGGGTGAGCTCACTAATTCAATTCAAGAGAAAGTCCCTTGGTGTATGTATCATGCAAATGATATAGGTATAGAGGATGAAGCTAGAAGTGGAGTTAATGCAAAGTTAGAAATTTTGCAAGACGCTCTAAATCTAAAGGCTTTCATTTAATACAACTAAAACGGAGTATATGGAATATAAGTTCAATAAAAACAGAAAAACATAAACAAAGGGACGATAAGACTTGATGATCAACGAATACTAAAGAGAGAGAACTTTCGATACCTTGGATTAATAATTCATAAAAATAGAGAGATTGAGAGGATGTGAATCATAGGATAAGATTAGAATGGATGAAGTGGAGAGGTGCATTATGAGTATTTAAGTGGGAATACAGAAAAAGAAAGAATTTGAAATAGGAAATCTGTTTAAAAATTGGAGTAGCTTCTATTGATGAAAAGATGAGGGGAAGTTTAATATGGTTTGGTTATATTTTGGGGAGAGTGAGTAGTGAACTGGTAAGTGTAATTAACATGTATTGCCATTAACAACATTTCTTTCCATTTATTTATTTTAAAACATCCAAACAAGATTACTTAATTCCATTATATTATATTATTTTCCATTCATTTTCTTTATTTAAAAACATTTTCCTTCCACTATATTCATTTCCATTCCTTTATGAACTCTTAGACAAAGTGTAACACTTGCTAGAAGATGAAAATTAGCTCTTTTATCTCTTTCCATGTATAATTCTTTCATCATCAGTTATTGTAATTCATTTGTTTGCTATGTATTGGCATTGGGTTTGGTAAAAATATAAATAGGAAAGTTATATATTTACATTGTACTTGTAATGTAAATTTACTTTATAAACACACGAGAGGTTGTAACTCATTTACAAAAAGTGTATAATATTTTTCACTTTTTGTAAATATGTACAACAATTTCCACTTTTTATGTGTCCATAACATAAGTTTATATTGCAAGTTGAATGTAAACATATAAAGTTCCATGTAAATATTACCTACAGAAATGATAGTTTGCTTCTGCTGCAATTGCCTTTGCTAGAAGGGTCTTCCCTGATCCAGGTGGACCAAATAGTAATACAGCCCTCCATGGTTTTCGATTCCCTAAACAGAGGATTAAAACCCAGCCATTCTTATTGGAATTGAAACTTAAGAATATCAAGATAAACTAACTAAAAGCAGAGATTAGAAAACCCAAAAGTCAAATACAACGATGGAAGAGGAACTTACCAGTAAAAAATTGATCATACTTTTTAGGCCATATGGCAGCTTCCAACAATACCTTTTTGCAATACTTAAGTCCACCCACATCATCCAACTTTACATTACTCGACTTCACAAAAAGACTCGACTTCGGGGACGAGTGCGTAGAGAAACGCCGTAATTGTAATGTGGCATTTATAGAGGATCCAGGATTTCGTTCTCTTGCTATTAGTTCTGCCCTTTCATAATGGGGCAGATATAGCTTGTCAAATTCCTCTCTATAATGACTTAACTGCTCAAATAACTTCTTATAATTTTCACAAGCACTTGCGCCATCGCCTTTCTGATCTGCTTCAACTGCCTTATCCAGAGTCTTGTTAGCTTTTACGAGGAGCTTGTTCAGAGGGTGAGTCATCTATAACACAGATATATATGTCAATTAGTTCACTCATACGGTAAATCTGCAATAGATATATGCATGATCAATAAATCTAATCAGCGTGTCTGATTTCCCCTGACCTCTCTTTATTCTTCTAACAAAAAGTCATCAACCAAGTCCTACTTATTTTCCACGCAAGAAGACCTGATCGGCTGACCCTTATGTTTTTCTCTTTGGAAGGGAAGCAATGATTAGCGGGATTTTGCCGTGGAATTGATATGAATGAGAATGATACTTGTAGAAATTTGAGTGTTCCATGAGTCCTACTTATTTTCCAAGCAGCAAGTAGCCAACCTTATTCTATTGTACCTGAAAGGGAAGAAATACTCTGGAAGGCCTCATGTGGTTAAGTGGGCCTCAACACAGACGGACCCTAGCTGAACAAGCTGGATGCATGGACTAATTGAACGGGTTGCTTGGCCATGGGCCTGCTGGACCCCTCAAGGGGGGCAATTTGGCCCACTCTCATAAAGGCCCAAATGGAGTCCTTGCGCCTGTATGACTCCGGAGATCTTCTGTATTTGGAAAAAATCTTCCCTTTAAGGAGGGACTTGACCAACACGTTTAGGATTGCTACAAGAAGAGTCCTATAAGGAAAAGACTTCCGAACCAAAAAAGGGAGATCAACCATCTACTACTATAAAAGCCCTAATGCTCTCACAAAACAAGGTACGCACAATTAAACCCTCTCTAGCACTCTAGAGTTGAATAGAAGTTTCTAACTTGACATTCGGAGGGTATTCGGCCGGCACCACACCGGTGTCCTTCGACAGGTTTTCTCTTTTGTTTCGTATAGGTTACCTTTCACGCGAAGGAGTATCTTGCGGCATATTGGTAGATTTCTTTGAATCATCAGTTGGCGCCGTCTGTGGGAAAGTGAGCAATTAAACCATACTATCGTTTCCCGGACTAAAAAAGCCTGCATGGTACTCACCCGCTCAATGGCAACTACTAATGACGTGCAAGGAGAAGAACCGCCCACGACTGCCCTTGAAAGACAAGTTCGGACCCTTAGTACCGCCGTGGAACGCCTCACCAAACAGAATCGTGACTTAGAGGAACAGCTGCGCCAGAAGACCGCAGCACAAAATAACCGGCCAGAAGACCAGGAAGGAACTAGCAATCCGAACAGGAATCAGGAGAGACCTGAGGGCAGCCACGCCCCAAGTAGGTCGGAGAGACAGCAAATGAGCATGCCGTCCCTCACGGATGCAACCCCACCACATATTGCCGCCGAGATGCAGGCAATGAGAGAACAGATGGAGGTCATGATGAATGCCCTCAAGGGGCGAGTCTCCAGTGACCTTGACGACCTGGTCAATCGCACCGACTCCCCTTTCACCGTGGCCGTGAACTCTTTCCCCCTACCGCACAAGTTTCGCATGCCGAACCTAGATAGCTATGACGGGATAAAGGATCCTCTAGATCACTTGGAAACCTTCAAAACCTTGATGCATCTGCAGGGGGTACCGGACGAAATTATGTGCAGGGCCTTCCCCACTACACTGAAGGGTTCTGCGAGAGTCTGGTTCAGTCGGTTGACACCGAATTCCATCAGCACTTTCAAGGAACTAAGCGCTCAGTTCACCTCACACTTCATAGGGGGACACAGATACAAGAAGTCTACGGCGTGTTTGATGAGCATTAGACAAAGGGACGACGAGACGCTAAGATCCTACATAACCCGTTTCAATAAGGAAGCACTCTCAATTGATGAAGCAGACGATAAGATACTAGTGGCAGCCTTCACAAACGGATTGACGAAGGGTAAGTTTTTGTTCTCATTATACAAAAACGACCCCAAAACCATGTCGGAAGTACTCTATAGGGCCACCAAGTACATGAACGCGGAAGACGCGCTGCTCGCAAGGGAAGAAAGGCCCAAAAAGAGAGAACGGCAGGTAGATGCGCGCCAGGACCAAGGGCAGAAGAGGCCAAGAACAGGAGACAGGAGGGACGAAAGACGCCCGAAACCCCCAAGCGGGAGGTTCACAAGTTTCACCCCCCTAAATGCCCCAATTGACCAAGTCTTGATGCAAATCAAGGACGAGGAGGCGCTAACGTTCCCGGGAAAGCTAAAGAGCGACCCCAGCAAACGGTCGCGAGACAAATATTGTCGTTTTCACCGAGATCACGGACACGACACGGCCGAATGCTACGACCTAAAGCATCAGATTGAAGCCCTCATCAGGCAGGGGAAGTTGCAAAAATTCGTCAACAAAGAGAAAGCGGATAACAGTCGACAGGAACCGGCCCCCCGACGGGACAATGAGCGCCCGAGGCCACCCATCGGAGATATAAGGATGATAGTAGGGGGAACCGCACCTACCAGTTCTTCCAAAAAGGCTCGAAAGACATACCTCAGATCGGTCCTGAACGTCCACACAACGAGCCCAATACCCCAATCCACGCAGATAAAAAGCCCCATAATAGGATTCACCGAAGAAGATGCAAGAAGACTTCATCACCCGCATGACGACGCGTTGGTCGTCAGTATACGAATAGGGGATTACAACGTCCACCGGGTGCTGATCGACAACGGCAGCTCAGCGGACATTCTATACTATCTGGCGTTCCAACAAATGGGGATAGACAGAACCCGATTGATACCAGTTAGCGCTCCTCTCGTCGGCTTCGGAGGGACTAGGGTATTCCCAATAGGTTCCATCGTACTCCCGGTGACGGTGGGTGATTACCCACAAGAACTCACTAAGAACGTAACGTTCCTCGTGGTAGATTGCTCCTCCGCTTACAACGCGATACTCGGACGACCTACACTTAACTCGTGGAAAGCAGTAACATCCACATACCACCTAATGATCAAATTCCCGACGGACCATGGAATTGGGGAATTACGGGGAAATCAGGCAACCGCCCGAGAGTGCTACGTTGCCATGATGGAAATGGAAGATCACCACTAAGCAATGTGCGTAGAAGAACAGCGGACGGTGGTAGAGCCAGCTGAAGAACTGGAGGTGGTAACACTCAACGAGTCCAAACCAGAGCGAACCACTAGAATTGGAATGTCGGCCTGCCAACCTGTGCGCCAAGCCCTCGTAACATTTCTCAGGAAGAACCAAGACATCTTCGCATGGACCCAACGTGAACCCTTCGCACCCCCCAGTTCGACAGAAAAAGCGGGTGTTCGCTCCCGAACGGGACAGAGCAATAGGACAGGAGGTTAGGAAGCTACTCGAGGCAGGTTTTATTAGGGAAGTGTATTACCCGGAGTGGTTGGCGAATGTGGTATGGTCAAAAAAGCTAGTGGGAAGTGGCGGATGTGCGTCGACTTCACGGACCTCAACAAAGCATGCCCGAAGGATAGCTACCCCCTCCCATGGATAGATGCGCTGGTCGACTCGACGGCCAGACACCAGCTCTTAAGTTTTATGGATGCCTTCTCGGGCTACAACCAGATCAAAATGGAGGAACCCGATCAGGAGAAAACGTCGTTCGTTACCAACCAAGGGCTCTTTTGCTACAAAGTGATGCCGTTCGGACTCAAGAACGCCGGGGCAACGTACCAGAGATTAATGGACAAGATGTTCGCAAACCAGATGGGGAGAAATGTACAAGTTTACGTCGACGACATGCTAGTCAAGAGCCAGTTTGAAAAAGACCATCTGAGCGACCTCCAGGAGACATTCGACACCCTGCGATCATACAAAATGAAGCTGAATCCGGACAAGTGCGTGTTCGGGGTGACGGCGGGAAAATTCTTGGGGTTTATGGTATCCCAAAGGGGAATAGAGGTCAATCCAGAGAAAATTCGGGCCATCACGGAGCTAGAACCACCAAGGACAACAAAGGAGGTACAGAGTTTGAATGGCAGAATCGCCGCCCTGAGCAGGTTCGTATCAAAAGCAACGGACAGATGCCTACCGTTCTTCCGGGTCCTGAAGAAATCTTTCGAGTGGACGGAGGAGTGCCAGAAGGCATTCGAGGATCTAAAGAAATACCTTTCCTCGCCACCTTTGCTCAGCCCATCCAAACCAGGAGAAGATCTCTACTTGTACCTGGCCGCTTCAAATGTGGCGGTAAGCGCGGCCCTGGTGAGGGAGGAAGAAGGGACGCAGCGACCCGTCTATTTTGTAAGTAGGGGGTTCCGGGGGGCTGAAGAAAGATACCCCTACATGGAGAAGCTAGCCTTCGCACTGATAATCGCAGCTCGAAAACTGAAGCCATATTTTCAAGCCCATAGCATTATCGTCCTGACAGATCAGCCCCTAAAAAGGGCAATGAGCAGCCCCGAAGCAGCCGGACGAATGGCCCTGTGGGCGATAGAGCTAAGCAAGTTTGACATACACTACCGCCCGCGAACCGCAATTAAAGGCCAAGCTATAGCTGATTTCATCACCGAATCTACACGAACAGGGTGGAAGGAGCCTCAAGCCCTCAAACTGTGGAACATCCACACAGACGGGTCATCAAATAAGCTAGCTGGAGGCGCCGGGGTGGTAATCCAAACCCCTGACGGAGATACGCTCGAGTTCATGATCCGATTAGACTTCCCAACAAACAATAATGAGGCCGAGTATTAGGCATTGTTGGTAGGGTTAGACCTGGCAAAAGCAGCAGGCGCCGAGGCTATGGTTATACACTGCGACTCACAGGTAATAGTCAGTCAAATTACAGGCGTCTATGAATGCAGAGGGGAAAGAATGAAGAAATACTTGGACGAAGTCAGAAGACGGACCGACTCCCTCCAGGTCACGTTCGTCCAGATCCCAAGAGAAGAGAATGAATGTGCTGACCGGCTTGCCAAAGCCGCCTCCGCTGAGAACATGACGACCCCTAACCGAGCACTATTATTCATACAGAACTCCTCCACCATTAGCGATGAAGCGGGAGTACGGGAGGTGAATTCAGGATACGATTGGACCACGCCCCTAATGGCCTACCTAAAGGAAGACACACTCCCAGAGGACAAGGACGCTGCCAGAAAATTGAAAGTCCGGCCTCACGGTTCACAATAATAAACAATGTCCTATACAAGAGGGGATTCTCGCGACCATATCTGAGATGCTTGGGTCGCGAGGAAGCCGACTACGTGATGAGGGAGGTCCATGAAGGCATTTGCGGAAACCATTCGGGGGCACGGTCTCTGGCACACAAGCTGATCAGGGCAGGATACTACTGGCCTACAATGCAGAAGGACGCGCAAGCCTACGTCAAAGCCTGCGACAAATGTCAGAGGTTTGGAAACCTAATTAGGCAACCAGCCGAAGAACTGACACCCATGACGGCCCCTTGGCCGTTCGCCCAATGGGGACTAGACATCATGGGCCCTTTCCCAACTGCCGCAAGACAGCTGAAATTCCTGGTCGTGGGAATCGACTACTTCACTAAGTGGGTCGAGGCGGAAGCTCTAGCGACTATTACGGAGAAGAACATCAGAGGTTTCGTATGGAGGAACATCATATGCAGGTTCGGGATACCAAGGGTCCTTGTCTCCGACAAAGGAAAACAGTTTGACAACAGGGCGTTCCGGGATTTTTGCTCAGAGTTAGGCATTAGGAACCATTACTCGTCGCCCGCGCATCCGCAGGCAAATGGCCAAGTTGAAGTCACGAACCGGTCCCTGCTTAAAATCATCAAGACCCGGCTCGAAGGGGCAAAAGGCATATGGCCCGATGAGTTATCGAGTGTCTTATGGGCATACCGCACGACGGTAAGAACACCAACAGGGGAAACGCCATTCAGACTGACGTACGGTAGCGAGGCCGTCATTCCAGCAGAAATAGGTCTCACAACCTATCGAGTGGAGAGCTATGACAAAGGCAAGAATGAAGAAGCTTTGCGACTACAGCTAGATCTAGTCGACGAAGTCCGGGCCACGGCCGAACAGAGGATAGCTCGATACCAAAACCTCATGGCAAAGCACTACAACTCCAAAGTCAGACACAGAGACTTCCAGATCGGGGACCTTGTGCTTCGGAAGGTAATGGGAGCAGCTAAAGACCCCACGGAAGGAAAACTTGGCCCAAACTGGGAAGGACCTTACAAGATCTCATCCTGGCGGAGAAGAGGAACCTACCATCTAGAAACCATGGATGGACGGAAGCTGCAACACCCGTGGAACACTGAACACCTTCGGAAGTACTACCAATAGACTCCAGCTCATTCCTAATGTTTCAGTAGTTTTTATTTCGAACAATTATGTCTTTTACTTTTAACCTCTCTATACTGTTGTTTTGAACAATTATGTCTTTCACTTCTACTAGTGCCTTTTTAAGCCCAAGGGGGTAGGCACCATTTTCCTATGAAAACTCTTTCTTTTAGGCAACAAGATTTTTTTCTGCTTAAGTATTCAAAAAGGTGGCCCACAAAGTGGACGGATCATCCCAAAAGGATGAAAGATACAAAGTCCACAAAGGGGACGGATCATCCCAAAGGGATGAAAGACACTAAGTCCACAAAGTGGACGGATCATCCCACAGGGATGAAAGACACTAAGTCCACAAAGTGGATGGATCATCCCACAGGGATGAAAGATACAAAGTCCACAAAGTGGACGGATCATCCCACAGGGATGAAAGACACTAAGTACACAAAGTGGACGGACCATCCCAAAGGGATGAAGAACCACAAATCCACAAAGTGGACGGATCATCCCAAAGGGATGAAAACACAAAGTCCACATGATGGACGAACCAATAAGGCTGTCCACAAGGTGGACGAATCATCCCAAAGGGATGAAAACACAAAGTCCACATGATGGACGAACCAATAAGGTTGTCCACAAAGTGGACGGATCATCCCAAAGGGATGAAAACACAAAGTCCACATGATGGACGAACCAATAAGGTTGTCCACAAAGTGGACGGATCATCCCAAATGGATGAAAACGCAAAGTCCACATGATGGACGGACCAATGAGGTTGTCCACAAAGTGGACGGATCATCCTAAGGGGATAAAAACAAAATCCATACAATGGACGGACCAATCATTCTCAAAGGAATGAAAACCTAGTCCACATGATGGACGGACCAAAAAAGGTTGCCCACACGGTGGTCGTACCAGCACAAAACAAAACCTTGAGTACAGAATAACAAACTCGCAAAAATGAACGGACCCATGGAAGCGTTCGCTAGTCGAACTATCCGTTCTAAGAGGAATCAACTACCCAACGGAAAGGTTCAAAAAACTATTCCGCCAGACGGACTATTTCAGCAAACTAAATTACCCAACGGACAGCCAACTAGGCAGAACGGATCTCACTTAAAAAATACATCCCATAAAGCTGAGTAAAAAGGCAACGAATCTTGCATAAAAAAGAAAACCAGTTGAAAGGTCAATGTACGTACAAACCCCGCAAACATGATGGGTCCAATAAATTGTTCAGCACTTACAAAAAAAATCTAAGTTATTACAAAAAGAATCATTTCTGGTCTGCTCCGTCTCCCTCTCCGGCTTGGGGGTCCTCAACAACCTTGGCTTGGCTATCCACTGCAGCATGATCCGTCGGAGTCTCATGGACGAGTGCATTCTCGTCGAATAAAGCATCAGTGTCCTCCGACTGAACGGGCTGAACAGTGGACGGCTCGGGGGCAGAAACACTGACGGAGGACAGGTCGAGCTCCGGGTACAACTTCTTAACCTGACGGAGAGCATCGTCGAACCCGTCATTGTAAACGACACTCAGTTCCACAATCAGGTCGGCGGAGTCACGATACTCGCGTACGGCGTCCACCCTGGCCTGACGGGCTTCGTCGTCCTTTTCAACCAGCTCTCTCTTCAGACCCTCCACCAGTTGAACGGCCTCGTCCCGGGCTTCCTCGGCCATCTTGAGCTTCTTTTCTTGAACTGCCCTCCAAGCCTTGAGGTCGATCAACTCATCCTCCATCACCTTAGCCTTACCACGAATCCGGCCAATGGTGGTCTCGTGTTTGAGACACCGTCCCATGAGACCTTTCATCATGACCATGGCCTGAGAAACGACGGGGGTAAGCAAGCAGCAATTAAAATTAAAAAAAAGAAAAAAAAAGAAAAGAAGGAAGATGAACGGATGGACTAAGAGGTAACGGAGTAATCACCTGGGCAATATTGAAGAGGCCCGTCTCCCCCATAGCCTCCGTCGAGTGATTCCCAAGGTCCTCGTAGTCCTCAGGGGAAATTATTGAAGACAGTTTCTCCAAGGCGTACTTGGAATCCTCGCGGAGCAAGACTGGTGGTTTTTGCTGCTCTCTAGGGGCACCCGTCATCAACCCTTTGCCTGCACCGTGTTTGGACGGAGTAATGGACTTAGTCCCCTCAGCCATCAAGCCAATAACCGGGTCGAGGGGGACTTTTGTTTGCTTAAGAGGACGGTCGCTTCTCACCGGCAGCTTCCTCTTCAGTTGTTGCTTGCTTGGGCCCGTCCCCATGGGGTCCGTCCCAGTCTGTTTGTTCTTAGCAGCTTGGAGTCTTATGGCTGCTCTCCTTTTCGCATCCTCCATCTCTGGAATAGGATGACGGAATAAGAAACGAATATTAATGAAAATAAAGAAAAGAGGTGACGAGGAAAGACGGACTTACGCAAACGGGTTTGTTTCTCGTACTTTAAGGCTGCTGGGGTGGGTGCCGGACCGTCACAGTACCAGTGGATTGTATTAAGATTGACGAGCTTGGCCCACGTCCGTTCCTCTGGTTTTGTCTTTGAAATTTTTTTTTCAAGAAAGCTGAATTCTTCAAGTGTAACTTGAGGACGACGTCGAACTGCAACACAGAAGACGGAGGTTAAAGACCACAACATTAGTAAAGTGCACGGAATCATTAATGACAAACCATACCAGACGGGTTTAAAATGCCCCAAACTGTGTCGACGGGCAGGAAGTCCGTCTCCCCTGGATGACACATCCATTCCTGACCTTCCATAAAGAAATATCTACTTTTCCAGTCCCTATTGGAGTCCGGGGTCTCATAGATGACCTTCAGGACGGGACTCCTAGGAACAAAACTGTACATTCCCCTCGACTTATCAATCTCGTCTGGACGGTAGCAATGGAAGAACTCTCTTATTGTAAGTCTCCTCGCTCCGTCAGACATGGCTCCGTATAGGACCTCCATGGTAATAAAAACTCTCCAGGCATTGGGAGACACCTGGCTGACGGAGATACCTAGATAGCTTAAAAGTTCGCGATGTAACGAACTCAGCGGGAACCTTAAACCAGCCTTGAACACCGGCTCGTATACACCCACTCCGTCGACTCCCTCATAATAGCACTTCTCTAACTTAAATGGTAGACGGAGGGGGATGCATTCTGGAATTTGGTAGCGATCCCTAAGGGTATTGAAGTGCCCATCCTTGATGGTAGATACGAACGCATGCACCGTCCACTCTAGGGGCAAGACGAACTCCCTAAGCCCATCTGCCCCTACGACGGACCTAACCAATGGATCTTCCTCATCTGATCCCTCTTGGAATTCGACCATCTCCAGGCCCTCATGTGTTGAGGACGAGGAAGATGATGACGGACTACTATCGCTCGTGGTATCACGGTCTTTGTGACCTGACGGGTATATCCCTTCGTAGTCCGCTCCGTCACGAACGACGGACTGGTTACTCGACGCACTAGACACAGCCTACAGGCAATTACAGAACCTAAGATTCTGACGGGTTTGAAAAGATCGACGGGCGCATAAAGTGCGAACATAAAAACTAAAGGATAAAGGACGGAGGCATAATTACTCACCTGAAGATTAATGCAAGATCTGGAGGACGACGGTTGAGAAAGCGAACGGGCTGCGTTCTGACAATTATGACGGACTCGCTCTGACAAATCTTTTCCAGCAACAAACTGAGAAATGAGGGGCGAGGGTTCGATATTTATAAGAGAGGTGCACGGAAGACGAAGCGTCACCTCGGTCTAAAACAACGACCACTGACAAAGTGACATTTGGCACGGCGCATTAATTGACTTCTGATCCAGCAGCGTACGGATAGAAATTCGCGGACACAGGCATACAATGGGTACGTCCTTGATTTTTATCTGTCACCCCGTGGATCCGTTCAGTTGTTTACGGACATTTGCCTGCAAAGGGTACGTCTTCGTTTTTTATCCGTCACCCCATGGGTCCGTTCAGTTGTTCTTCACGGACTCATGGGGTGAGGGGGCAACTGAAAGGGAAGAAATACTCTGGAAGGCCTCATGTGGTTAAGTGGGCCTCAACACAGACGGACCCTAGCTGAACAAGCTGGATGCATGGACTAATTGAACAGGTTGCTTGGCCATGGGCCTGCTGGACCCCTCAAGGGGGGCAATTTGGCCCACTCTCATAAAGGCCCAAATGGAGTCCTTGCGCCTGTATGACTCCGGAGATCTTCTGTATTTGGAAAAAATCTTCCCTTTAAGGGGGGACTTGACCAACACGTTTAGGATTGCTACAAGAAGAGTCCTATAAGGAAAAGACTTCCGAACCAAAAAAGGGAGATCAACCATCTACTACTATAAAAGCCCTAATGCTCTCACAAAACAAGGTACGCACAATTAAACCCTCTCTAGCACTCTAGAGTTGAATAGAAGTTTCTAACTTGACCTTCGGAGGGTATTCGGCCGGCACCACACCGGTGTCCTTCGACAGGTTTTCTCTTTTGTTTCGTATAGGTTACCTTTCACGCGAAGGAGTATCTTGCGGCATATTGGTAGATTTCTTTGAATCATCAGTACCAGCTAAACTTTGTCAGAATTATTCAAACATAGAATCTAATTAGCATATTTCATAGATTTTTTTTTTTTTTAAAGAAACAAACACGCACACACAAGAGAGAGGAAAAAATGGTTCTAATACAAATGCACACCACAACTCAACTCAAAAGTCTTAATAACTTTTAAGGGAGGGTGGAGTAAGTTATATTACACATAACACACTCTCTTAAGTAATGTAGGAAAATTATTCATTCTTTTTTTTTTGAAAAACAAATACATACATACAAGGGAGAGAGAAAAGGGCTTTAACACAAATACACACCATAACTCTACTCAAAAGTCATGATAACTTTTAAGATAAAGTGAGGTAAGTTATATTACACACAACACACTCTTTTAAATAATATGAGACAAATAATGTGGGACAATTACTCATTCTTTTTTTTTTTTTTTTGGAGAAACAAACACACACACACACACACACACAAAAGAGAGGGAAAAGGGTTCTAATACAAAGACACATCACAATTCCACTCAAAAGTCATGGTAACTTTTAAGGAAGAGTGGGGCAAGTTATATTACACACAACACACTGTCTTAAGCAATGTGGGACAATTACCCTTTTTTTTTTTTTTCATAAACAAACACACATACACACACATACAAAAGAGAGCGAAAAAGGTTCTAACACACCACAACTCTACTCAAAAGCCATGGTAACTTTTAAAAGAGGATGAGATAAGTTATATTACATACAACACACTATCTTAAGCACTGTGGGACAATTACCCATTCTTATTAAAATTAAATAAATAGACTAGATTAAATAAGCAAGATCTATGACTAAGATTTAAGTGGGTACTATACCAAAAAATAATAATAATAATAAAGGATACAGCAAAATGACACCTACGTAGCATATCTCTAAGCAGCCAACCTCATTTTTCAATTTGAGTGGGAAGCACTCACCCACTCATTTGGATGTATGCATCAAAAGGAACTTACTCATTTTTATGTTATACTAGTGTGGGTTGCACGTGCAAGGCACGGGCTACCCTTTTAGTGAGAAAATAAATATAGATTTTTTTTTTTTTTTTGGAAGAAGTATGAAACGGGCTACCCTTTTAGTGAGAAAATAAATATAGATTTTTTTTTTTTTTTTGGAAGAAGTATGAAGTCATGTACTTAAATTTAAAATAGCTATTTGAATATCTATGTACTATGACAAATAGCTATTTTATGAATATTTGAATATCTATGTATTTAAAATAGCATTTGAATATCTATGTATTTGAATATCTATTTTAAATTTAAGTACATGAATATCTATGTATTTGACATAGATATCTAAAATAGCTATTTTAAGTACATGATTTCATACTTCTTCAACCAAAAAAAAAAAAAAAAAATAGCACATGCCTAAAATAGCTAAAATAGATATCTAAAATATCTAAAATATTAGATATTTAACAAAATCTTATAATTCCTAAAATATTCATTGTTTAATCCATTGTGCAATGTCTTATAACTTATTTACTAAATGTAATATGTACTCACCAAAAAATGCTACAAAGAATGATAATGAATGTTATAATCTTTCTACAATATTTAAATTTTCACAATGAACGATAATATATGCTACAATTTTTTTGAAGATTTTCATTAAATTAAATATTTGCAATCATCTACCATGAAGATTTGTTATTCATATTTCATTCTTTATTATCTTATTTTATTAGTCAAACTACGATGTTTGGCTTACTTATTTTTAATGAATACCATTTCAAGCAAGAAAATAAATTAACAAAAGAAAAAAAATAACAAAAGACCTATGTCATCAAAGTTTCTATTAGATAAAATTATAAGTGTAGAAGATTTAAACCTAATAAATTAGTGTTCTCTAGGTAACAAATAGAACGCCATATATCATCATTCTAACTTTCCAAGCATGACTACCAATCTACCATATAAAATTCAAAATACACAAAGAAATTTTTTGGGACATTAAAATTTAGTAGGAGTAAATTAGACATTGCAAAATGGAATATTTTAGGAATTATAAGATTTTGTTAGGGTTTAACTAAGAGAGAAAAATAGGGGTATATGATCATTTACAAAATATAAATGATGAAATTATTCAACTTTAGTTTAAGGGGGGAATGTAACTACCCCGAGCATAAAGGAGGAAAGTGTTACTTCGTCAATTTTTGTCTGTTATGTGTATATGTGTGTGTGTGTGTGTGGGTGGGTGTGCGTGTTTATTTTTGTTTTTAAAAAAAAAACTTGAAACAATGTGTAAAAAAAAAAAAAAAAAAAAATCAACCTAAAAAAATTATGCATTAAACAATGAATTTTAGTTCAACAAACAAAATAAACCAAAAAAGAAGTCCAGAAACACAACAAAAAGTCACAATATTTTTACAATACCTTTATTTTTAGCTATGGTGGGTCCTAGTATGATATTTTATTATTTTATTTTAGAGTAATGTTATGTCCACAATATTTTTATAATAAATCTTCAGTGGTAAATTGCTACTAGTTTTAAATTGGGCTGACCACTTTTAATCGCGCATTTAAAAATGAAATAAAAAACCAACTAAAGAAAATTGTGCCTAAAACAATGAGTTTTGGCTTACTAAATTTGACTAAACAAAAAAAATAAAACTAGAAACACAACAAAATTTCACACAAAAAAGAAGTTTAGGAATATAACAAAATGTCACAACATTTTCGTAATATTTTTTATTTCTAACTATGATAGGTCCCAGTTTGATATGTTATTATTTAATTTTTACGTCCACAGCATTTTCACAACAAATCTTAGATAAAAAATTATTAATGGTTTTAAAATTATGCGTAAAAATTATGCATTAAAAAAAAAAAGATAATACAAGAAAATTGTGCGTGAAACGTACAGTGAATTTTGGCTTACCCAATTTGACTATATAAACTAAAAAAGAAGTCTAAGAATGCATCAAAATATTAAAACATTTTCACAATACTTTTATTTTTAGGATCTGAATAGATATATTTTTATTTTATTTGAGATAAATGCTATATCCATAACATTTTTAGAATAAATTATAAATGACAAGTTGTTATTAGTTTTAAATTGAACCCACAACTGATATCACTTTTTTATCCTTCAAAAATACCTTGTCACATAAAATTTGTTACAAAATTATTGTGAAAATGTTATGGACATAACATTTATTTTATTTTATTTTATTTTGATCTATAAGGAACTGAAATCTCGCGACTATGAAAATATTGTGATAAGAAGAAGAATTTATAATATTTTCATAATACATTTATTTTTGGTTGTGATTAGTCTTAGTCTCTTATTTTATTATTTTAGTTTAACCTTTAAAAAATTGATACCTCAATAGTGATGAAAATATTGTAAAAATTTGTTGTGTCAGTATAATTATGTATGCACATATAATATTTAAAAGCACAAGCAAAACCAGTGTATTGCTAAAAAAAAAAGGGGCCAATGAACAGTGCAAATTGTCAATAATTGTGAAAATATTGTAAGAATTTGTTAAGTCAGTGTAACTCTATACAAACACACACACACACACACACACACACACACACACACACACACACACACATATATATTTAAAGAAAAGACAAAAACAACAATACCAAAACTGGCGTACTATGGTTTGTGGGAAAAAACAAATCCTAATGAACAATGTTGTGAAAGTGTTGCAAAAAATGTTGTGGATGTAGCACTTCTGTTTCATAATACCTTTAGAATATTCATATAACCAAAGTTTTTGATTTTTTATTGACCACTCCAAAATTTGCCACATTATTACCTTTTTTTTTTTTTTTTTAAATAAAATTATTTTTGTTAGTCCAAATTTAACAAAAAGTGAAGCTCTATCTCTTTAATAAGTCCAACTTAGAAGTTATATTATTCTTATAAGGGATTTATTAATGTGTGCCTTTAGAGCATATGTTAGTAAACTATTTTAGAAAACTTTTTATATAAAAAAAATTAATTAATTAATTAATTATTTTGACAACTTTTTCAAATTTCCATAAAATCTTTCACAAAATTGATGGTCAGGCATACATTATAATGGGAAGAGATTCTTAGATATAGGATATATATTTTGATGGAAGATATAAGGTTTTTTGAAAATGAATAATGCAATTCTTAGGATTCCTTCTCGAAACAGTAGTTCATCAGATTAAATCAGGTCCACAGCATTTGGAACGTACCCATAAAAGGTGACATCCCATTGGGTTTGTTTATTATTTACACTTTTCTGTGTTTAAAAAAGAACATACAAGCACAAGATATTTTGTGAATGCTACATAGCATCTGTAGCACGAATTCAAATGCGTTCGATTTCACATGTCAATCATATCATGTCATTATTCAGCAAAAAAAGAAAAAATGTGTAAAAAACGTGGAACACATTTTTTGCACATGCTTCTTATTATTTGCAAGGATTTCAAACCCGGATCATTCATTGAATTGTAAAAGAGAGAAGTTCAAGGTTTTTGAAGTTGAACCAAGGTCGAACCGGGGTCGAACCGTGATGACGTTATAATTAATTTAATAATTAATTAAAGCCTAAATATAGATATTAAATTTATTAAACTAGCAAAATTGACTAATATATCTATATATGTGAGGGAAATTTAATAATTTTCAAGCATATATTTAATAATTAAATAAGAAAGTTAATAAAATAAAATAATAACCATGAAAACATTAAAATTTATGATTAATTTTTGAAGTAAAGTTGAATATCTTTGAAGGATTTTAATTATAATTTTTTTTATTCGTTGTAAGAGATGGATAATTTAATTAAGTAGAATAAAATTGTGTTAAATTGTTTTTATATAAAAAAAAATTAAAAAAAAATGCTTAGGGGTTGGACTACACAGTTCTTGACCGGTTCGTATGGTCCAACCACGGTTTTAGGGGTTCATGGAATTGCCACATATGCCTGGTTCTTTATGCTTAAAAAATATTTTATTTGTGAATGATTCTAGTATGATATTTTATTTTATCTGTAGCATGAACACATTTTTGCACATGCTTTAGTTGTGGATGATTCTAGTATGATTTTTTATTTTTAAGCTATAAGGAATTAACCTATCAACAATTGCAAAAAAATTGTGACAATTTATTGTGTTAACTAACAGCTTTATATATAATAAAATAAATAAATAAAGGAAAAGAAAGCAGCAACAGTGCAGAGGTAGAAACCAAAGCACTATAAATTGGCACGGTAGCAATTGTTCAAAATTTAAAAAAATAAAAATAAAAATAAAAAAGATAAAGGGACTCAATTAACCAAATGTGTACGGTAGGGGCATTGGTGCTTTTTATATAGCTAATAGATAATAAATATATTAGTAATTAAACCCAGAAAATGTGCAGGTAAAGTTATCAAAATCATTATATTTGAGTTAGAGTAGGTAACATTGTTTAGCTTACTTTTTATGTTATATAATAAATATATTAGAGTAAAAGTAATTTTTTCATTTTGTTTAGCTTACTTTTTCAAAAGTAGTTTTCAACTAACTTCCTGTTCATTTTTTCTCTATTCGACCTCTCCTTATACGCTCTAAAAAAGGGGTCAAAGACTCCTTTTTAGCTTAGGATCCCCTTTCTATATTCAATTATTTATTGAGTCACATTATACATTCATTGTTGGTCTGACTGTTGGTCTAGCGATCCCTCTTAGCCGCTGCCTAGAGTGCTTCATATATATAAATATATGAGGTGGGTTCAAGTTACATCTGATATAACTCTTTAGACACCTTTTTAAACTGTTAGATTTAAGTAGATCCAATAGTTAAAAAAGACCCTCATTATTACCAATATTTTTATTAGGTAGATCCAACAGTTAAAAAAGACCATCATTATTACCAATATTTTTATTAGGATCTCATTAATTATCCTCATTTATTACATTCTAAACCTCCCTCATTTTATTACCAATATTTTTATTAGGATCTCATTAATTATCCTCATTTATTACATTCTAAACCTCTCTCTCTCTCTCTCTCTCTCTCTCTCTCTCTCTCTCTCTCTCTCTCTCTCTCTCTCTCTCTCTCTCTCTCTCTCTCTCTCTGTGATCCAACAGTTTGAATCACAAATGCTTATCATGTGGGCATGACTATAAGTCAATGAAGACAATAGGCCACCCACATGTGATCCAATAGTTTGAATCACAAATGCTTATCATGTGGGCATGACTATAAGTCAATGAAGACAATAGGCCACCCACAAACACTTTAAGGTCACTTCCAAGAAACTTCACTACAATTTCCTTCTCCCTTTAGTGCAGTCAACCAAAGCTTGAGGTATGAATCGCAGGTGCTTATCATGTGGGCATGACTATGAGTCTATAAAGACAATAGGCCGCCCACAAACACTTTAAGGTCACTTCTGAGAAACTTCACTACAATTTCCTTCTCCTTTCAGTGCAGTCAACCAAAGCTTGGGAAAATAGAGAAGCAGGAAAATTCCAAACAAAACTTGCAATAATTGAAATTTAAGGTTCCTACTACTGCATATGTCTTTGCTTCTCTTTGCTTCACTTCATGATATGAAAGTATGTTAATTTCTTAGGAAAAAAGCTTATATACAATATATTAAGAGAAGGTATAGCTTTCATTATTTCAACGTAGGCTCTTGCTCAACATTTTTTTAGTGTGGACTACATGCTGATAAGGTTCGTTTAAAGTTTAGACCCATTAAAATTTAAAATTTATTACTTTATGGGTTCGTGTACTTTTTTCTTTTTCTTATATTTATCTTTTGAATATTCATATATTTTTTGAATTGTTTCAATAACTTATTCTTTAATTATATATCTTTTTTGGCATTTTAGAAGTTTTAACATCTAAATTTATGTAGGCATTTAGCGTGAGCTTACAAATTATATATTAGTACAGTTTCAAAATTCATTGGAAACAACAATTTTCAATCCATAGGACAGTTTCAAGTTTACTAATGAGTAAAATATTACTTACCCCCAGTGAAATGTCCTACTATGTCAAATTATTGCTCTGGAGACAGTAGCAATGATTCCTTGAACATGCGGAAATTTACCCCACCATTTCACGTACCAGTGTCTGGAGAGAATATCACCATCTTTTTCATATTGCCATTTTAGTATCCATGGTATCTTGAAACGTTTAACAAAGTGTAGCAAGGGAGGGAACTTAGCACCATGAGCATTAACCTTGTAAAATTTCTTGAAACATTCATAAGCATTAAGTAATGGTCCAGGAAATATTTCATCAAGAGGGCCATGTTGAAACCACCAACGGATGAACTAGAGAGGTAGAGATCCAGTGAAATTTTTATCAAAGTTAACAAACCAGGAATGAGACATGTTTTCATTCTGGTGAAGCATAAATCTTGACCAAGCATTGATGTAATCAAAGTAAGAATAGGGGATGGGAGAAGAAGACATTGTTCTTGTAATACTGGGGGAATGACCCCATTCTTCTTCAGTTATAACATTGACAATGTAAACATTGTGGTAAATAATTTTGGATGCATCAGTTTTATCAGAAATTGTGTTAATAATGATGGATTTCTCATTGCGCAAGAGATCAGAATAATAATTCAAATTCTTATCTTTATGCTCAGGGATCCAGTGAAATCTTGGAGGAAAATAGCTTTTTGCAAGTTTGAGAGGATCAGAAATTGAGGCTCTATTGGGTTCAATATAAAACATGCTTTGAAAATATTGTTTCTTAACATATTGAGGGATATTGGATCTTTTTGGGTAAACAATTTTAATAGGTCGGTTAACAGGGGTAATAGCATAAGGATCATAACATGAGGCAAGAACAGAGGAGTAATTAGGCTTAGGAATAGTTATAATTTGTAAGCTTTAAATCTTTTGATTACTTTCAATAGTTATAGCCATAGATTATTCTTTTGAATATAATCCATATTTCTCTTATATTTTCTCTATTGTTTAGTCATGTATATTTTGTTTTGTTTCAATACTTTTTAAGCAGTGAATCATCTGATTCTTTAATATTTTTTGGTTTTTTAGAAATTTTAATATCTGAAATTTTGAGTTATTTTTTTGTAGTATTTGAAACCGTTTGACAAGTTTTTTGTAAGCCATTGCACATTCAAGCAATGACTTCTTCATCAAATTGTAATATAAATTGAAGTCATACAAGAATAAATCATGCAATGTAGTTTCTTAATTAATTTAAGATTTTATAAAATTATTTTAGTCTACCTCACAAATAGGTAGGTTCTTGTGTATAGTACAAGTTAGCAACTAGTTTCACGTATGGGAGAGTTCAATGAATATAAGCCCATTTATACAAAATTTTCAATATAATATGTTCAAAGAAAGCAACCCATTTTATCCTACACACTGTGCATGCTTGCATTATTTTTTATTGATAATCTATTATAAATTTTTGGTTTAATAAAAACTATCTTACAAGATGTAGTTTTGCATGTTCATACTAGTATATAAAATCTACTATTGTCTATTCCCAAAAGTTTTAATAAAATTAAAGGAATATTAATTCTTTATTTTATATTATTTTAGTTATTTACAATTATTTTTTTATTAAGAATTAGAGCAGAATGATTATATCTTAAAGATACTATCTGAGTTCAGGATAGTAAAATTTATCATCAAAACTCTCACATATCAATTTAATATCCACAAGAGTCCTAGCAACTTCTAATGAAAAGATTCTATCTAAGTTCGGGAAATCAACAGACAAATTCAGCAAAATTGCATTATGCTATAACATTGGAGAAACGGGTACTTTCACAAAATTGGAGAGGTAATTCTACTTGTAGTTATATTATCTTCTTACACCTAACATTTTTGTGACATATCAAGAAAATTAAAGATCAATAACCATCCCGTACATAAAATATTTTAATTTAAACTTTTTTTTTTTTACTTTAAAATTGTACTTAAATATGAGTGTATGAATTAAATAAAATAAATATTCAATTCAAATGAAATTTGAAGTGTCTTAAAAAATATAAAGATAAGATGTAATCCAAAAATTGGATTTTTAAAATATTAGTTGAAAAAAAATTAAATGATGTATTGTCAAGTAAGAATTACACATGATGTAACTATATCTTAGCCTCTTTTATATATCTTTGAATAATATTTATATAGTATTAGAAAAATATATTATTATGCCACTAATTGATTAAAAATTTTAGGTATGAATATTATCTTGAAATTGAGTTTGCATTAACTCAGGTTAACATTAGCATGTTCTAATAGCTAGAGAAGATAGACTTCATTAGTTAGGGAAATACTCACTTACATTCTTTTTTAATTTGTTTGAGAGAAAGAGGAGGGAAACAAGGAGAAATTAAGTCTTTTCTGCTGTTTGGATAGAGCATGAGAAAAAAGAAAATGAGCTAAATTTGATGAAAAATTTATCACTTGAGCCCACATTTTTCTCTTCCCCTTATTCTTTTTCTCTTCCTTTCCATTCCATTCCCTCAAACTAAACGTAGAGTTAGTCCTTTCGAGTCTCCTCTCCACAAGTGTCATCGATCTCAAATTTGTGTAATTTTATTTGTTTATAGTTGTAACATGTAGGGCAAATGTGTACAAAATCAAGTCATGAATCCGGCATATATTATCAACCACAGTGTAAAACATGCTCCTAGTTGTCATATCTTTCTTTTGTTTTGTTTTCTATTTTTAAGAGGAAAAGAAATTACACAGTGTTAGGGACATTTTTTTTGTAATTGGCATATCCTTTGACAAAATGCATTTTACTTGTATTTGGGTAAATCTAAGTAGGTTTAAGATGATCATTACAAGTGGTTAAATTAAAGACATGAAGATTACTTTTGCTTGAGAAAAGTGCAATCTGCAGATCTCGAAACCTCCTCGACAGAAGCTCGATCTGTCGAGATTCATTAAAACTCAACAGATGTCTCGATCGATCAAGCTTACAGGATTTAGACTATAGCCAGCAACATTTTTATTCTAAAATGCTATTTGTTTATGGTTTTGTATAATCCTTATAGGACTAGGAAAACCCAAGGTTTGTGAGTTTGTATAATCCTTATTGGACAAAGAAAGCCTAAGGTTTGTGTAAACCTATTTGGAATAGGAGAGCTCATTAAGCTTCTATTTAAAGGAGGTGGAAAAAGAAAAACCCAACCCTAGAGAGCTTCATAAGGTTTTCTTTTGAAACCCTAGCCTTCTCCTACAGAAGAAAGAGTTCTTGCTGCGTTTCTTGTACCCCTTTGAGTTCTATAATCAAGTAAAGTCTCTTGCACCAACATTGAAGATCTTATTGGTGTTTCAATGTGAAGTTGTTGCAAATCAACTACAACAATCAAGGGGTTGCTGTGGTGTTAGTCATGTATTTGGATTTGTGAAAAGGAGTAAGCCGCATACTAGGATCTGCGCATCAAATTGGTTAGTCATGTACTTGGGAGCCGTGCATCAAAAGGAGAAATTGTCACTAAAGAACAAGTTCAATTGGATATTAAGGTAAGGGTTCAATTGTAGGTTGGTATAAGGTATTGGAATTCCTTTACTTGTACTGCTTGTTGTGATAATAGTGGAATTTCAGGAGTGGTGACCTTAAAATCACCCGGTGAGGTTTTGCCTCGATGGTTTTTCCTATTCGTAAACAAATTACTTGTGTCATATTTAATTTTTGCTACATTTAGTTATTTGGTGATTTGTTTGTGCTATCATGCTCATTGCATGTTAATTTGATTAATTAATTAACTTAACTAATTAATTGGTTAATTTATCACAAGTGGTCAATACGTTTTTGGCCTTTCACACAGATACTGGTCCAAGCTCATCTTCACCTTCTATAATAAAAAACCCAATGTGCGTTTTAAGCAGGAATAATAAAAATTAAGTTTTACATTGTGCAAACAAAAAATCCCAGCATTCAAAAAATGTGAAACTAGTCATATTCCACAGATTAAGAACGAAGTCTACCAAAAATGTAGGGTTTTGGAGTGTTATCTTGCCTTTTTAGTCATGAATAGTTACAAAGGATCCCCTAGGTCCCATATTTTTATGGGCTCCAATAGTGTTTGCTAGCGATTTTTCATATCCAATAATGTTGCACACTTTTTTCTGGGAATCGATTACACATTCTTCACTTCAACAAAAAAATATCATGAAAAGTTTCTGAAAGTCAGGGGGGGGGGGCATGCCCCCCTCCCCCCCGGCTCCGCCTCTGTGGTGGACCAACGCTTACAGTCTTTCACATTTGGTCTAATAGCGAAGAAAGAAATATTAATGGTGGCCCATCTTCCCCACTAGAATGAATTATTATTTATAAACAAATTTACACTTTAGCATCAAAAAATTATTTAAATAAACAGAATAGAAACATATGCATGATTAAAAAAAAAAATATTAAAGTCCAAGTTAGAATTTATTAAGTTAAATAAACGATTCTCACTCAAGAATTAAGCTGCAATTAAGAACTCAAATGCGCATTAAACAATGAGATGATCCATCATGTGATTAATCAGAGTAACATTCATTATTAATAAAGAAAGAGAATGATATCTGACCTTTGGTATTCTCAAAAATTCTAGAAAGCAAAAATATATTATAGTATTCTTTGTTTAAAAATGATTGTGGAAAGTATATAGTAGTTTGCAGTGAAGTTAATAGTCTATTCTGTTGGCCAGCCTCTCTATGCATTGTGGTAGAATAACTGAATAACCATTGCGGTTAACAGTTCATTTCGATTTATTTGGTTTCGTTTTACTATTCTTAAAGCTACTAAAGCATTTAAAACTAGAAAGTGATCTTGATACCCATTGCATAGAATTGCTATCCAATTGGAGAAGGATAATCTTCTGTAGAATTTGGAAGTTCTCACAGTTCACATAAGATAGTACTTTTCAAGAACTTGTTCTTTTCATTCAAAATTATTGATGCGGTTGATCAAACAGGTACACCTCAAACCTAAAAGCACCTATAACGGAAAAGAAAAAATAAATACTTATAGAGAAGGAATCACAAAATGTGGCTGCTAGGGTTTGTGTGAATAGCTTAGAAGTTATATTATTCTTATAAGGGATTTACTAGGACATACGTTAGTAAATTATTTTAAGAAACTTTTTATATAAAAAAATTTTAATTAATTAATTAATTGTTTTGATAGCTTTTTCAAATTTTCATAAAAACTTTCACAAAATTGATGGTCAGGGCATACATTATAATGGGAAGAGATTCTAAGATATAGGATATATATTTTGATGGAAGATATAGGGTATTTTGAAAATCAATAATGCAATTCCTAGGATTCCTTCTTAAAACAGTAGTTCATCATATTAAATCAGGTCCACAGCATTTGGAACGTACCCATAAAAGGTGACATCCCATTGGGTTTGTTTATTATTTACACTTTTCTGTGTTTAAAAAAGAACATACAAGCACAAGATATTTTGTGAATAATACATAGCATCTGTAGCACAAATTCAAATGCGTTCGATTCCACATGTCAATCATGTCATATCATTATTCAGCAAAAAAGAAAAAACGTGGAACACATTTTTTGCACAGGCTTCTTATTATTTGTATGATATTTTATTTGTAAATGATTTTAGTATGATATTTTATTTTATTTGAAGCATGAATATATTTTTGCACATGCTTTAGTTGCGGATGATTCTAGTATGATATTTTATTTTAACTTATAAGGAATTAACATATCAACAATTGCAAAAATATTGTGATAATTTATTGTGTTAACTAATAACTTTATATATAATAAAAAAATAAGTTTAAAAAAAAAGGAAAGAAAGAAGCAACAGTGCAGAGGTTGAAACCAAAGCACTATAAATTGGCACTATAGCAACTGTTCAAAACTTTTTTAAAAAAATAAAAATAAAAATAAAGGGACTCAATTAACCAAATGTGCACTGCAAGGGCATTGGTGCTTTTTATATAGCTAATAGATAATAAATATATTAGTAATTAAACCCATTCAATGTGCAGGTAAAGTTATCAGAATCATTATATTTGAGTTAGAGTAGGTAACATTGTTCAGCTTACTTTTTATGTTATATAATAAATATATTAGAGTAAAAGTAATCTTTTCATTTTGTTTAGCTTACTTTTTCAAAAGTAGTTTTCAACTAACTTCCTGTTAATTTTTTCTCTATTCAACCTCTCCCTACATGCTCTAAAAAGGGGTCATGGACTCCTTTTTAGTTTAGGATCCCCTTTCTATATTCAATTATTTATTGAGTCACGTTATACATTCATTGTTGGTCTGACTGTTGGTTTAGCGATCCCTCTTAGCCACCGCCTAGAGTGCTTCATATATATATATATATATATATAAATGAGATGGGTTCAAGTTACATCTGATGTAACTTTTTAATTACCTTTTTAAACTATTAGATTTAAGTAAATTCAATGGTTGAAAAACATTCTCATTATTACCAATATTTTTATTAGGATCTTATTAATTACTCTCATTTATTACATTCTAAACCTCCCTCATTATTACCAATATTTTTATTATGATCTCATTAATTACTCTCATTTATTACATTCTAAACCTCTCTCTCTCTCTCTCTCTCTCTCTCTCTCTCTCTCTCTCTCTCTCTCTCTCTCTCTCTCTCTCTCTCTCTCTCTCTCTCTCTCTCTCTCTCTCTGATCCAACGGTTTGATTCATAGATGCTTACCATGTGGGCATGACTATGAGTCTACGAAGACAATAGGCCACCCACAAACACTTTAAGGTCACTTCTAAGAAACTTCACTACAATTTCCTTCTCCCTTTAGTGCAGTCAACCAAAGCTTAAGGTATGAATCATAGGTGCTTATCATATGGGCATGACTATGGGTCTATGAAGACAATAGGTCGCCCACAAACACTTTAAGGTCACTTCCAAGAAACTTCACTACAATTTCCTTCTCCTTTCAGTGCAGTCAACCAAAGCTTGGGAAAACAAGCAAATTCCTTGCAATTCCTATAAAGAAACAAATAAACAAAAACAAAGAAAAGTAGGCCAGCGTGATCCACTTTTTTTTTTTTTTTTTTTTATTTTAGAGATAGGTTTAAAATATAATAAATGAGGACAATTAATAAGATCCTAATAGGAAATATTTGTAATAATGTGGGTCTTTTTTTTAACCATTAGATCTACTTAAATCCAACGGTTTAAAAAATGTGTAACTCTAAAGAGTTACACCATGTATAACTTAAACCAAGTTACACTTTTTTTAAACCGTTGGATTTAAATAGATCCAACAGTAAAAAAAAGACCCACATTATTACAAATATTTCTTGTTAGGATCTCATTAATTGCCCTCATTTATTACATTCTAAACCTATCTCTAAACCCAAAAATGTTTGACGTCTGACTCTCTCTCTCTCTCTCTCTCTCTCTCTCTCCGCTTCTCTCTCTCTGTCTCTGTCTCTCTATTTCTCTCTCTCTCCTCCACCATTGCTCCACCTCCACAGGTTGCCAGCAGGGGAAAAAAATGTGGATCAGGCTGGCCTGCTTTTCTTTGTCTTTGTTTATTTATTTATTTATAGGAATTGCAAGGAATCTGCCTATTTTCCCAAGCTTTGGTTGATTGCACTGAAGGGAGAAGTAAATTGTAGTGAAGTTTCTTGGAAGTGACCTTAAAGTGTTTGTGGGCGGCCTATTGTCTTTGTTTTCCGTGCAGTGGTTTTTATTTTAATGACATACATTTTCTAGGAAATGGTTGACGGGTTTCTCTAAAATAGATAATGCCTTTCATTGACAAGGCTTGAGAATGTATCTCATTCACTCGTATTTTATCCACCCTTAGGTCATTATAGGCCTATGGAGAGTGACTTGATTGTTAATTGTATGAAATTGTCACAGTAATTTTCTCAGTGAATGCTTGGAAAAGTAGTAATGATACATATAGCCTAGAATTTGGAATTACTAGAACAATTTCTTTTTCGTTCCATGCACGTCACGTGTGAGAAGGGAAACAAGGGAAATTCGGACTTCATAGACTCATAGTCATGCCCATATGATAAGCATCTATGATTCATACCGTTGGATCAAAGAGAGAGAGAGAGAGATTTAGAGATAGGTTTAGAATGTAATAAATGAGGATAATTAATTAATAAGATCTTAATAAAAATATTTGTAATAATGAGGGTCTTTTTTTAACTGTTAGATCTACTTAAATTCAATGGTTTAAAAATGTGTAACTTTTTAAAATTTCACTAGGTATAATTTGAATTCATCTATATATATATATATATATATAAAAGAAGTTGACCAATGCCTGCAGAATCTAATACCAGCGTTTTCCACAGTCAGTCCAAATTAATTATAATAATAATAATAATTAATTAATAAAAAAAACACCGAGCTAAATCAAAGGTTCTGACAAAGATATTTTATTGTAATTGTGTTATGTGGGTGGGATTGTTACAAATATGATACTTTGAATCGGTGGAATGTATTAGACCGTTTCCAGCTGTTTAGGAATATTTCCATCCAATTTCCAAGAGTAAAAGTTCATTTCGCTTATTCTTTCTAAAGTAGTTTCCACCAAATTCTGTGTCTATTTTTTTTTTTCCCTCTATTCTATTTAAATATTGAAAAAGTTAATCGATATTTTAAGAGTATTAATTTGTTAAATGTTTTTTAAAATGTTTTATAAGAAAAGAAGAAAACAACTTATTTTTTTGATAACTTCTTATATTTTGTTATGAAAGTGGTATAAAAAAATTTCTTAAAATAGTCTATTAATAAATTGCTCTAAAAACACCCATTTTGAGGGCCTTTTTGTATTGTTGGGCCTTAACCCGTTTTGCCGCACAGTGACCTATTAATCTAGAGTAAGAAAGTTGAGACAAGCCTTGCTAGGATTGCGCTTCAAGCCAGCTTGTGCACAAGTTAGGCTTACCCAATGTAGAAGCATCTTGATGTGAGTGTTGTGGGTGGCATTCAAGGTGTGGTCACAGCATTAACTGTTACAGATATCACAGCAAGAATATACTACAGCAAGATAACTAATAAAGAAAAAACGTGCTAAATAAAGCTAACACCGTGAACAAAATTAACCGCGCTTGAGCAAAGTAAGCAAGCTTGTTTCTCAAAAAAATAAAAAAATAAAAAAATAATTCACCATACACGCATGGCTAGAGATCGATGTCAGGTTAAAGAGAAGATTATAATTTTTAAAATAGCAAAATGTGATTTTCCAATTAACATGATCACACAGCTCAACCAGTGAGGATTATTAATTTCCTCGGAAGAGTTTGTGGAAACTAAAAATCCCTTCATTGCCAGTTTGCTAGAGGCTAGAGTGGTGTGGTTCGGCGCACGCCCCTGAGGATACACACCATGTTGAAGAGATCTATGGGCTTGAACTAAAAAAACTAGTCAAGCAAATACAAAGACCCGCAAATGGATGTGAAGTCCCAAAAATGGGTGCAAAAAGCTATAAATGAAAAGGCCCATATAAGAGGCTACAATAGAGCCGAAAGGAACTCATGAATGGGTGGGTGTAAAGGTCCATAAAGTGCTTAATTTCAAAAAGCATTAACCACAAGGTGGGAACATTTACAATTTTACCGAAAAGGGATGCAAATTACAAAATACCTATTTTATTCCTAACCGGAGTTATTTGGGACCTTAATTTAAGCTTAATGAAAAAATATCTACCTCTAAATTCTTCAGAAATAGTTTCTTTAAATGAAAAAATTATCAACACACAAGCCAAGACATGTATATGAGTTTAAGGCATCCTCTGAAGCCTTTGTTGTTAAAGATGATAATCCATATTATTCCTATGATCAGACTCTTTTTGAGCATAACTCAGTTGCAACTCCATCCTTAGTTGAAGACTGGTTTCCTGCTTCAACTCTATAATTGCAAAAGATGATACTACCGGCACATATCGACATAATTGCTAAAGCCACTTCTTACATCACTATTGTCGGCACATTCCAACAAAGCAGTTGAAGACCTACTGTGAATAGAAAAAAAAAGTCAAATTTATTGTTAACAATTCACTATTCACTATTCCATTAATGTCTAATTTTGCCTATAAAAAGGCACTTCCCTTCAGTTGTAATTAGAACTCAATTTTCTAAGTTTTTATATTCTCCGTAGATTCCCCTTACCTTCCTAGTTTTTAATCTTGTAACCTCCGTATATTCCAACTTGGGAAAACTTGCTTCTACCCATATTTGTTGTAAGTGTTTATTTAAATAACTTGTGATGTCCTACTATGTCTGGTATCAAGATGTTTTCAACTCTAAAGTTATGCTTCGCAATGATAGTCTAAAACCCTATTGGAAAGAAAAGTTCATTGATGGTCTACCTCATCTTTTTGCTCATAAGGTATAAGAATAATTAATGGGTACAACTGGTATAATTAATTATGAAATATTGCTTAATTTGACTAAGTAACAACTTGGCTAACTAACTAAGCTACTCAATCTGGTTGTGTGTTAAGGGGTCTAAAACCGTTCAAGTGGTATCAGAGCAGGTAGCTCTTTTGTTTGAGATTTTTTTATCTCTGAGCTGATCCTTAACCCCTGCTGTCATGGAGCATGGTCACTCTCTTGTTGTTCTTCCTCACTTTGATGGGAATAACTATGCTTATTGGAAAGTAAGGATGAAAGCATTCTTGAAATCCATTGATGAGAGAGTTTGAAATTCCGTTAAATACGAATGGGAGAAGCCCACTACTCAAGTGAGTGAGTGGTAAACTTCTGAAAAAGAAGTAGCTGGCTTCAATAGCAAAGCTATGAATGCCATTTTCAATGCTATTTCTATGGAGGAATTTAAGAGGATCTCTAATGTTGAGGTTGCTTATACTACTTGGAAAATCCTCCAAACTGTGCATGAAGGCACAAAGGCAGTTAAGATAAACAAACTGCAGTAATTAACTTCTGGATTTGAGAGCATTAGGATGTCTGATGATGAATACTTTGATGAATTTTATGCCAAACCGAATGATATTGTTAATTCTGCTTTTAATTTGGGTGAAATCTATGATCAACCTAAAATTGTTAGGAAGATACTTAGATCTTTAACTGAAGACTTTAGACCCAAAGTGACTGCCATTACTGAGAGCAAGGATGTGATCTCCATCCCTGTTGATGAGCTTGTAGGATCTCTTCAGTCCTTTGAGTCTGACTTACCCAAAACAAACAAATCCAAATCAATGGCTCTTAAGTCTATTAATAATGTTGAGGTTGGTGGATTTGATGATGAGCTCTCTGCTACAGAGATAGCTTACCCTGTCAAGAATTTTAGAAACTTTCTGAGAAATACAAATAGAAGGGCAAAAGGTACAAACATTGCTGAACCTAGAAACTTTAGGAAGAATGATCTCGCTAAGGTTAATAACTTTGAAAAACCTAGAGAAAAAGTAGGTCAATCTTCAAACAATTCTTTAGGTGCTCAGTGTTTTGGTTGTCAAGGGTATGGTCATGTTAAATCTGAATGTCCTACATTCTTGAGAAATAAGGGTAAAGCTATGGCTGTAACCCTTAGTGATAATGAGGTTTCTGATGATAAGTCTGAGTGTGACGAGGATGGAAACTTCATTACTTTCACTACTACTGCTGTAGTCAATGAAAGCATATATGTTAAGGAGAACCCTTCCAATAGGGAACTCTTTGAGGATGTAGATCTTCAAGAAGCCTATAATAAACTTTGCAAAGTTACTGCAAAGGATGCTATGAATGTTGAACTTGGCCTGAAGAAAATTGATTCTCTTGAGCTTGAAAAGAAAACTTTGCTTGTTAAACTTTTTGATGCTAATGATCTTTTGAACCATGTGAAATCTGAGAACATGCTTTTACTTGATAAAGTTAAAACTTTGCAACATGATTTATTTGTTGCTAGATCTGTTAGTTCTAAACTTGATCACATGCTGAATGTTTAAAAGTATCCTTCTGATAAATCTGGTTTAGGATATGTTGAAAGCATCTTTGATTCTACACCACATTCCACGAACTTTGTTCTTTCTTCTTCTTTTGAACCTTCTGTGAGTGAGGTGTGAGTGAAACTGTCAAACTCCCTGTGAGTGAGGTTGTTAAACCCATAGAAGTTTCACCACCTAAGAAGATTAGGGTTAACTTAGGAGAACCTAAACCTAAGGATTCTACCCTTTCTAAGGACAAGATGCACAGTAAACCTGCTTGGGTTTGTCATTTTTGTGGAAAGTTTGAACACATTCGTCCTAACTGTTACAAGTTTCAAGCTGCTAAGAGAGCAAATAAACCAAAGGTGCTTGTGCCTCAAGCACAAGATCCTATGGCACTTATTGGTGAACTGGTTAAGACGTTGAACCTTTATTCCAATTTTGGAGTTGGAAATCATGCGAATGTGAATAAAAACTCCAATGCTCATGGTGCATCTAAAAGGTTTTGGATGCAAAAGACTCGAACTAATTAAGTCCTTTTGACATGGTCCTTGTGCTTCATTGCTCATTCCTCTGTGACCATTGTTCTTTGGTTTTTGTGTTTTTTTTCTAGGACTTGCATTGCATTACATTCATGCATTTCATTCTAGGATTTATTTGTTTTCTCTTTAAAAAAAAAAAAGGGGAAAAGCAAATTGTGTTTGGCGATATTTCTCTTAGTCTTTGAAAACAAGGTTGGTCAATTTATTTTCACATAACATGTCTTATGTACCTTGTTTGGTTTTGATGAGCTTATTTATTGCACTTAACTAGTTGAAATTATGTAGTGCATGTTGTGTGAGAAAGATGTTTATGGTTGTTGATCACTTTGTCTTGATCTTGATGTCACATGTTATTTGACTGTCAGACTTGATCCTTTTGAGAAAGGCATAAATAACCATCTCACCACTGTTCACTAGCCAATCATGAACACCTTAGTGCATATCATAAGATTTTGTGCTCAAGAAAGTGTAGCACATGCACAAAAAGAACATAAGGTGTTGCCTCGGCTTAATTGCTTAATGCTTAAAATTGGTGTGTACTATTAGGCTTGATGCCATCTCACATAAATAAAAATGGTGTGTACTATTAGGCTTGATGCCATCTCACATAATAATGAGGCAAAATTACAAGAAACTTACATGATTGCAAGTTTTTGTTCTAGGAGATGTGGGAGTTATAGGATGTAACTCTTTAAGTGATAGTCTCTTTTGAATTCTATGTGATGGATTATGTAAACTTTGTGATTAATTGCTATTCACATATCACCTCACATGTATCTCAAGTTTTTGCTAGTTTCACACACTACACAAGTTATTCTTTGCTAAACTTTGTACATGTTATTGTGTGTGTTTTTGGCCTGACCAACCAAGTTTGAAAATACTTTGAGAACTATGCAAAACATTTTTTTTGCTTGAGAATTAAAAAAGAAAAATGGCTAAAATTTTCTTTGGAGAAACTGGGACTAAAACTTGGGTTTTTGAAAAAGCATTCCATCTCATACTCATACATTTTGTTTCAATTAGTTTAATGCTTTGAGGAGTTGTTTTCAAAATATGGTTTGTGATTTTCAAAACTGTGATTTTTCTCAAAACTTTTGTGAGCCTTTGCCCAGTTCGATCGATCCATTCTGATTTTCGATCGATCGAAAAAGTGCTTTAATTTGTTTAAAAATGACTGTTTGATTCAATCGATCGAATGTATTTTTCGATCAATCGAAAAACGCAAATCAGGTTTTTAAAAAACACTGTTCTTGATTGATTCAAATACTTTTTCAAAAAGTTTTCAAACTTTTTCTTTCTCTCTGTGACTCGGTAAGGCTAAAAGTCCAAATTTTTGTCATTTTCCTCCAGATTTTTTGCAAGGTTTCTCTTTCCTCAAGTCGGTATGACTATCTTACCCTTTCTTTTGTGTTTATTTACATCTTTTCATTCATTTTTCATGCATTATTCTTTAAATTTTCGGACCTTTTTCTTTTTGGGATTTTTGTTGATTCAAGCTTAATTTTGTGTAATTGATCAATGGCTTTTTGTGGGGACATGCTATAAACATGATCTTGAAAGTTTAATTTGATCAATTTTGGGTTTTGTGAGCATTTGAAAATTCTAAGGCTTGTAATTGATCCGAATTGGGGATTTTTGTTCAATTGGGTTTAATTGATGAAATTGGCTTGTTGTTTTGATGAAATTGGTTATTATAATTTGTTTTCAACAATATGTGATGATCAATTCATCATTTTGTTTCAAAATTTTCAAGTGGTTTTTCAAATTTTTTAGAGTTTTTGTTAGAAACTCTATGTCCGAGTCAATTTTGTGAAATTGAACCTAATTAGAACTGTGTTTACTGCATTAGTTCATGCATCACAACATTGTTATTGTTCATGCATCATATAGATTTTGTTCTATTTTTATTGTGCTAACTTGCAGTCTGCCCTTGGTTTTGTTTTATTCTTTTCTTTTGGTTTTTTTTTTGTGTCTCTGTCCTTTTCTTAGCATCATGCCTAGGAAGATTAGAGCCCGTAGGACTATTCCCTCCTCCTCTCCATCCTTCTTTTAATCATGAGAAGTTTTCGAGTGAGAAAAACTAAGAGATTTTTGAGAAGCTAGACCTTAAGAGAAAGATTTGGGCTGAGCGTTCTGTTCTCTTAGATGAACTTGATCTGCCATTAGGGCAAACTTTGAGTGTCGAGGCTGGTTACCCTTGGTGGATATTTCTTTTCGAACATCTCTATCCGCATCTATGATTCCAACACTTTGGTAAAGAGTTGGATACGAGGCGTAGAGTACACCATTACTCTCCGGGTAGTGGCTGATGCTCTAGGGGTACCTTTGGTCTAGAATCCTGTCTATCCTTATGATAAGTCTCCCGAGTTGAGCGATGTCTTGTCTTACATCACTAGGACTTCTATCCAGTGGGGTTCTGATCCTAGTATCACTTCTGCTGATCTTTCCGGGTTGCACTATCTGTTTTTTAGGATAGCCTGTCATTCTATCTGGCCCATATCTTATGTTCACACCATTCCTCTAGAGCGGTGTGTATTGTTGTACGCTTTAGTTACTAATGCTTTTATTAGTTTTCCTTATCTATTTCTTCGTTCTTTGAATGATGTTTATAGGAGTTCATCTACTGCTCATGCTCTTGTTCATCCTATTTTTATACATTGGATTTTGCTTTATCTTGATCTTAGTGGCTTCCCTTCCTCTGAGCCTGTTCATGTGATTGCTTTCATAGGTGCATCTTTTCTTAGACAGAGGGCCGCTCATCTTAGAGCTGGTTCTAAACACCCTAGGTTTGAGCCTTCTAGTAGCGCACCTCCTCCTCCTTCTTCTTCTTCAGGTCCTACTGGTGAGGATGTTCCTGACCTGTTGGTGATGCTGCTGCTGATGTTCCTCCACCTCCTTCGAACGACTTTGATGTTCATCGTACCTTGGAGACTGTTATAACCGTTTAGGAGGCTCATGGTCAGATTTTGGTGGACTTACTTGATGAGATTCGCGCTCTGTGAGCCGACCTTGCACATCTTCATTCACCCTTACCACCTCCTTTCGATGCTGACTTGTGATTGCCCTTTGGCATTCCGTCACAAAAAGGGGGAGTGAAGTTTTTAACTTGTAGAGGGGTTTTTGTAGTTAGGGGGAGACTTTTTGTTTTTGAGGAGCTTGTGGAGTTTTTAGATTATATCTAGGTGCTTCACTTTGTATATCATTTTTGGGGATATTCATGTTAGGGGGAGTAACTTTGATTGATATACATAATATATTCATTGATTCTTGTTGCTTTGTGATTCACTTCTTATTGATTTATATTTATGAGTTGTTCATTAATATATGTCTCTATTCTGTGTTGTGTGAATCTTACAAGAATGTTATACCTGTTGTTTTACTATTTTCTATCACACATGCGTTTATGCGTTTGCTAAGTATTTCAGGAATATACAAGTTGATTCAACTAAGCTGCTGTCTACACTTGCAACTGATGGATAGTAGTTAGGATTGAATTTGAAGTTTATGAGCATTAATTTTGTAAAGGGCTTTTTACTTGTAAACTTTGAGCTTTTGATTTGTGTTTTGTCACGGATTGCCAAAGGGGGAGTTTGTTAGGTTCTAAAGGTTTAGGAATTTATGTATTTAGAACTCTAATTTGTAATATTGGCAAACCATCATCAAAACAATATGTTTAGTCTTGTTTAAGTTTGCTCAAAGTTGATTAATTATTGTAAAGTTGGAATGGAAAGACTGTAGATGCATTGGAGCATTTCGGTCTGGCTCGATCAATCGAAGAATAGACTTGATCGATCGAAAGTCGACCAGATTGCATTTTTTGCAGTTTTTCCAACTTAGCCCTAACTCATTAAATGTTTAGGGTTTTATATTTTTGCCCTAGGTATATAAGGCAAAACCCTAGCCACGTTTTTAGAGTTGCTCCAGTTGTATTGTTGCTCATACATTGCTGTTTTGTGTAAATCTCTTGTGATATCTAGAGGAGTTTTCCTTTACACAAAGCTTAGGGTTTTCAAGATAGAGATTACTTCAACATCTTGATGATCAACTAGATTGCTACCATTGAAGCTTAAAGAATATCAAGCATGGGTGCTTGTAGCTGATTGAAGAATTCAAGAAAGAAGGAGTCCATGGATTCGGAGCTTGCACGGGTCGTGTCAGTAAGTTCTACTGGTAGGTAGCATTAGGAAGTCGAGCAGGGAGATTGTAAGTCTTTTTGTATGAACTTTGATTCTTTCATAGTGAATTCAGTTTTGCCCTTAGGATCGGTGGGTAAAGCCACGTTTTCTAGAGCTATAGCCACATTTTTGGGGGTAGAGCTATGGCCGCGTTTAAAACACGTGGCTATAGGACCTGTGTATTTCAATTTTTTTTTTTAATCTTAACTATGGCTGCATTTAAAAAACGCAGCTCTAGCTTGCCTAAAGCTACGTTTTATAGACGCGGCTTTAAATTTAGTCTGAAGCCATGTTTTATAAAGGTGGCTTTAAATTTTAAAATACATTTTAAATGATGAAAATAAACTTTTAAATTGTTCACTTTGTACTTTTTAAAGTCATAAATTAATAGTTTGAAAATTGAGTAATTTTCTTACATCCTCAATGATAAAAAAAAAAAAAAAAAAAATCATATTTTTGTAAATTACTCAAATATTTTGTATAAAGTTCAAATTAATAAGTCTCATATCAGTGATGTGAGATTTGAGATTTCTTTGGTAAAATGTCAGAGTTGAAATTCTCACATTTCATGAGTACTGTAATTCTTAAGTTCGCCAAAGGAACAACCAAACTATCACAAATTCTCAGAAATTGCAAATTTCCAACTTGAAATCCTACATCAAGCACATACCCTAAAAAAATTGATGAAAAACATGTTTGAGAATGTATTTTTGTTCATTTACTCTTGAAAACAAATTGGTGATAAAGTGTTTTGCGCTCAACAATGGACTGACATTGCACAACAAATGCTTCTCTCTTTCACCTTCTATTCTATCAATCAATGTCCAAAATTAATTAAGGATTTGTGTTGAAGTTTTGTGGGTGATTGGATTAAGAGTGATATAAGATTGGGAAAAGAATATAGACGTTTATTTAGTTATTGATGATGCACGAAAATGAGTAGGGTGCTCCAGGCTACAGTGAAGACTTGATGACCTGAAGAGAAAAAAAGACTGTCAAGGGTGACCGGTGTGAACCAGCCAAGGACCCTCCAACGGTTGAGTCAATTTCCTCTTTAGAACACAAGGATGGTGAATTATAAATAATAGAACTTACCTTGGTTGAATGAGACTTGATCCTTTTATAGAGAGTTAGGAGTGAGTTTACTTGTTTGGATCCACTATCATCATGGGGGATGTGTGGAGATAATGGAGCAGGTTTCAGGGAATTCTCCCCACGTTTTGGAATGACAGATTGTGGTCTGATTGTATTGAACCCTTAGAAAGTTTTTTTGAAATTAGCTAAGTGTTGCTTGGTCATCCATGCCCTTACGCCATGGATGACCATTTTGATTTGGACGATCACCTTCTGCTGGATGCACCTTGTTCATGTTTGTGGTCTGTCTATTGGACTTCCTTCTTTACAAAATGTTCTAGGCTCAATTTGGTCATGGACGACTACCATGGACAAACTAAACCTAACCCAAATCCCTATCAGTTGCCTTTTTGTCCTTGTGTTGTCTTTATCATCGTTATTCTAACACGTGTCAATTTTTCATTAGCCGAAGGATTTTCTAGGTGGCATGTCAGGGCAATTTGGGACCTGATGTCCTAGATGTTGACATGTGGCATAATTCTAACTGTCTATAGGTTGCATTGTTTCATTTTTTGAAAAGTTGCCACGTGGCACATTTTGGTTGGCTCACGTCGTTTCAGTGTCTCATCCTGTTGCCTATAAATAAGGCAATACCCCTCCTACCTTCTCACATTTCTCATTTTTTTCTTCTCTAACATTAGTCGTCCTGCACATTGTTTAGAAGTTTCCTTCCATCCTTAGTCATCTTCGTTTAGAATCAGGTATCCTCTCTTTTCTTCATCTGTAGTTTTGCCTATAGAATTCTTTATAAAATGGCTGAGATATTGGTGTCTTTGTTTAGTGATAGGGATGAGAGAGAGCTGGATGAGTACCAAGATGAAAGTAATAGGAGCAATAGTAATAGTGACAGTAGTAGTAGTGCTAGTGGTTCTACAAATAAGCAATTCTCGTCTAAGGTCCCTGGGGTTCCCCTAGAGATTCTCCAGGAGGAGTTGAGGCAGAGGGCGGCATTTGGGTCATCCACTAGTCCATCCACTAGTGCCTAACCATCCATTCCCTTCCCTAGTGAGGAGGAGGACATGTTATACTACTGTGCTGTGGGCATGCCTTCGGAGATAGACGAGAAGAGACTTTATTCACTTAGGGGCAAATACCAAATCCCAGGCAAGCTTAATCCCTGTCTTGTTGTTCCTGGTGAATGGTGTTGTACCCCAAATTCAAGGATTGGCATCTATGTGGCTTACTTGTTAACGGGTCTTAGGTTGCCTCTTAATGCTTTTGCTAGGGAGATTCTTCATAGGTTAGATATAGGTCCAAAACAACTTAGCCCCAATGCATGGAGGATCTTGGTATCCATGCAAGTGCTGTGGAGAGAGGTCTTCGATAAGAACTATCCTTTTACTGTGGATGAGTTCCTATATCACTATAAATCCTTTGAAATAAGTCAACCCCTAGGTTTTCATCAGTTTTCAACTAGGGGTTCTAGTTGTAGGTTGATAAGGTCTCTTCCCTCATCTGATAAGAGGTGGAAGATGGAGTTCTTCTTCATCTTAGGGTATTGGGTAGAGAACCTTGTTAAGGTAGGCAATGACCCATTCCCTCCTTACACCAGTGAGATGGGTCATCTATGTTCTGAGGATACTATAGAAACTCGATTTTGCACCCATGATTTAATCAAGGAAGATGATTGGAATGACCATCCATGTACCCCAAAATTCATGATTGCATTACATGCATTTATTTGTTCATTGCATATCACAAAATGATCTTGAGATTCTAATGGTCATGAAGGTATGTTCGATTTCCAAATTGGACCATCGGATCAAAAGATATCACATGATCAAGTTTGCACAATCAGCATGCATTATGTCTAGGTAGAGTCAACCTCGCATGATTCATTTAAATTAATTCTGATTGGTTAAACAATTAAAATTAATTAAATAATTTTGTAATTGGTTGATAGTTAGTGTCTAGAAAGGATTGCTTGCATGGGACTAAATGGGATAATTGGATAACAATAAAATTGTGGATAATCTGAACTTTATCAAGATTTATTATAGTGTATTTATCTACAAGATAATTTTTGCTAAAAAGACTTGAATTATCTAGAAAGAGTTCAAAAATTAGAATACAGGTTGACAACACGTCTAAGTGCAAGTCCCGACGCAGGAAAACCCTAAAAAAGAACAAAAGGCACCCAAGCTCAAAAGCATGTTTGGCATTCAAGAATGCCATTCGGCACTTTTGGAGTGCCAATCGGCACCTTTAGAGTGCCGAACAGCACTTTCAAAGTGCCGAATGGCACACTTTAGGTTTTTGGTCCGACAGAGTTTAGGTGATGATTAAACACATCTTTTTCGACTTTTTCGTGGAAAGACGCGTTCTGATTCGCATTCTACCTGTCGTTGCTTATTTTTTAAGCACTCCAGCCTCTATAAATAAAGATTGGATCTCAAAATTCTGCACATTCATTTTGACGCTCCCAAAGAGACACTTTTCACACTTTCAAATTTCTTATATTCTTGACTCCCCTTTTTTGATATTCTCTCTTAATCTAGGGGTTTTAGGTTTCGAAGATAATTGCATAAATTTCTTGGAACCCTAAAATATTCCATTGAGAAAAAGAATATGTCCATGCAAGAGGTAGTCTTCTCTTTACTTTTTCTTCTTCGCTCTTTTTAGTTTTTTGATGCATGAATGAATATTTGCGTTAGTATTGATTTACAATCCTCATCTCATATGTTGTCAATATATTTAGAATGTGTTCATGATGTTGTTGTTGTTGAGATCTACTTTTTTTCTTTCAAAATCTGCTTGTTCAAATATTCTTTTTTAAGCCAAAAACTTATCTACATCTTCATTAGATGTAGATCTGAATTTTTTTTTAATTAAAAAAAAAAAAAAAAAAAAAAAAAAAAAAAAAAAACTGATCTACATCTTCATTAGATGTAGATTTGAATTTTTCTTTAACTAAAACCTGATCTACACCTCCATTAAATGTAGATCTGAATTTTTCTTTAACTAAAACTAATCAACATCTTCATTAGATGTAGATCTGAATTTTTCTTCAATCAAAAACTGATCTACATCTTCATTAGATGTAAATCTGAATTTTTCTTTAACTAAAACTGATCTACATCTTCATTAGATGTAGATCTAATTTTTTTTTTCATTAATCAAAAACGTATCTACATCTTCGTTAGATGTAGATCTGATTTTTTCGTTAATCAAAAACTGATGTACATCTTTTTTAGATGTAGATATGATTTTTCTTTTTAATAAAAAAACTGATCTACATCTTCATTAGATATGAAGATGTAGATCTAATTTTTTTCTTAACTAAAATTGATCTACATCTTAATTAGATGTAGATTTGAATTTTTCTTTAACCAAAACAGATCTACATCTTCATTAGATGTAGATTTGAACTTTTCCTTAGTCAAAAAACTAATCTACATCTTCATTAGATGTAGATCTGAATTTTTCTTCAATCGAAAACTAATCTACATCTTCATTAGGTGTAGATTTGAATTTTTCTTTAATCAAAATTGATCTATATTTTCTTTGAATGTAGATCTGATTTTTTTTTTTTTTTTAACATAGCAGATTTTTAAATTAAAAAAAAAAAGAAAAAAAAAAGAAGAAGAAGAAGTCATGATTAGTCTTGTTTGTTTTGTTTAAGGCATGTCGCATAGGTTGATGTTGTGAATATAATCCTCTTCTAAAAATATTTTTATTGTTGTATTTCACATAAAAACCAAAACTGATTTTCTTAATCATCTACAAATCTAATTTTTCTCATTACACAAAAATAGATCTGGTTTTTTACCAAACCCAAAAGCCAATTGTTTTTCGTTCCCAAAAAAGAAACCGATCTGATATTTTCTACCCAAGAGATTTATTTTACTTTGTCCAAAAAATAGATCTGATTTTTCTTTCATCAAAAACTAATTTTGTATATTTTTAGACGCCTTAAAAACCAATTGGATTGACCTAGTTAACAAGCCAAGTTACTTAGTCCAAATTCCAGATCTAGGTTATCACAATCAAATAATCATATCATGCATAGCAGTGGAAAAATAAATAACACAATGATATGATGACCTAGGAAAACCAAACCGGTAAAAAACCTAGGGAGGATTTAATCTAGCTATCCTCAAGGTAAACTTGAATCCACTAATGAAATTATCGAAGTTTTACAATAGCAACTTAAACCACTAACATCCTATTGTTACCCACTATTGTTACCCACTAGTAGAAAACTTACTGACACGACCACGTGCATGATCCAAGACCACAGACTCCTTCTTTCTTGGATTCTCAGCAAGTACAAGCAAACCTACTTGTGTATCTTTAAGCTCTTATGGCAGCAATTGAATGATCATCAAACTCTTGAAGAAATATCCTTCTTGATAATCCTAAGCTTGTGTGAAGGCAAGCACCTCTCAGATCTCACAAGAGATTCACACAAACAGCAATATAAGCAACCTCTAAAATGTGGCTAGTGTTTTCCTTATATACCTAGGGCAAAACATAAAATCCTAAATGTTTTAAATAAGCTAGGGTTGAGTTGGAATTCTGTAGAAAAAACATTCTACCCGATTTTCGATCTATCGAGTCTAAGCTTTGATTGATCGAGCCAGATCGAAAGTCACTAATACTTCTGCTGTCACTGAATTCCAACTTTACATACAATGCACACACTTTGAGCAAGTTTAAACAAGACTAATACTATTTTGATCATGGTTTGCCAACATTACACATTAGAGTTCTAAATACATTAGTTCCTAAGTCTTTAGAACCTAACAAACTCTCCTTTTGGCAATCCGTGACAAAACATAACTAAATGCTCAAAGTTTACAAAGAAAAGCCCTTTACAAAAAATTGCCCATTATAACAAATCTAATCCTAACTACTATCCATTAGTTGCAAGTATAGACAGCAGCACATTTGAATCAACCTATATATTTCTAAAACACTCAACAAACATATAAACGCATGTGTGGAAAGAAAGACAGAAAAACAGGAAAACAACAAATATGCAAACTAACTCTCCCCCTAAGTTAGATACATCAAAAAAAAATTTAACTCACCTTAAACAAAACATTCTTGTATTTTCCACATATATTCTCACATTTCATCTAAATCTCCCCCTTTTTGTCACGTATTGACAAAAATAACTCAAACAAAGAGTAACAACTCAACAGAGAATAAGAGGAAATAGAGAATGAAGGGAACACAAAACAATTTAACTCTATAGAAAATAGAGACAACTCCCCCTATGAACAACAAAGGTTAAAACAAGCTTCTCCCCCTATACAAATAGGAAAAACAAAATAAGTTTTGGAAAAATAGTTTTGGAGAAACTATAGAAGGTGGGGAAAAAAAAAAAGACAAACAAAAAAAAAAACTAAGTTGAGGATACACATGAAGAAAAATATTCTATCTTTCAATAAATGCAAACTTGACACTATGGGACCCATAAACAGTTGCATGAGTACAGAAAATATTTGCACATTAATTATCCATCATATCTCTTAAGAAAAATATTTTCTGCAATTCACACATAAAAATAGCATATACTAAAAAGTACATAACTCAAAAATTAATCAATCAATTTTTAGATCAAGATGAATATCCAATTTAGCAAAGTATATGCATGTTATATGTGAAAACAATGAGAGATATGACTGCAAAATTACAAGATGGATACAAAAAACAATGTAATGCATGTGAATCCAAAAAAATTTGGTAAAAAACTTAAAAACTAAAAATTTTCCAATTTCAATAGGTCGAGCATCGATTGAATACCAATCGAGCCAGACAGATTCAAACCAGAATTTTTATCACAATTTCGATCGGTCAAAAATCTGGAAAAACCAAAATTTTGAAAAATAGAGCATTTTAATGCAAAAACTCCTCAAAGTACAATGTTTTATGAATAAAATGCATGAGTATGAGATGAAATTTTTTCAAAAAAGCTTTGAGTATAACCCAAATCTTTCAAAATCAAGATTTTCAATCAATTTGTCATCAAATTTCAAAATTTAAACACATTTTGCATTAAGATCAAGGAACTTTTAATCTTGGATGGCCACAACAAGATCACACACAATATAATGTACCAAATTTAGTAAAGAGTAATTTGTATAGTATGTGCAACTAGCAAAAAATTGAGATACATGTGAGGTGATATATGAATAGAAATCAATCACAATTTCTACAAAATCCGTCACATAAATTCGAAAGAGACTATCACCTAAAGAGTTACATCATATAACTCACACATCTCCTAGAATAAAAGCTTGCAATCATGTAAGTTTCTTGATTTGCCTCATATTGTACACACCAATTTTATTTGATTGAATTAATTATAGCCCAATAATGTACACACCAATTTTAGCATTTAAACTGAGGCTAAACTTTATGTTCTTTTTGTGCATGTGCTACACTTTCTCAAGAACAAAATCTTACAATATGCACTAAGGTGTTCATGATTGGCTAGTAAATAGTGGTGAGATTGTTATTTATGTCTTTCTCAATAGGATCAAGTCTGACAATTAAAGGCATGTGACTTCAAGATCAAGACAAAGTGATCAAAAACTATAAACAACTTCCACATAACATGCACTACAAAGCTTTAACTAGTAAAGTGCAATCAATAAGCTCATCTAAACTAAACAAGATACATATACATGTTATGTAAAGATATGGTGGCCAACCTTGATTTCAAATCCATGATATGTAATACAAAACACAAAAATCATTTTGGTTTTAAAAAAATTTTATGACCAAAAACAAAAATCACACATTGTGCTAAATGATTAAAAATGCAAATGCAATGCATGACAGTGCTTAACTAAGTTATAGAGGGCAAGAAATATCAATTTCTTTATTAACCCTTGAGTACATGTACAAACTAGCACATACTCACACAAAATAAGAAAAAGCTTAGCACTTATATAACACGTGCTATTGTAGTTTCTCCACAATATCAAGCATGTTCTAAATCAAGAGAGAGATATTATAACTCATGTAATCCTCAAAACAAATAAAACAAGACACAAAATAAAATGTTTTTGTCTTTTTGAAACTTTTCAATGTTTTTGGATTTTTAAAAATAAAAATAAAAACAACCTAAAAAACAAAACAACCAAAAATAAAAACAAAACATGTACACAAACAATTGAAAGAATTAAATTAGAGACAAGTAAAAAACACTCACCTTAAAGAATCTTTTCTCACCCATATAGCACGAGTCTTCGGCTTTGTAGGTGAAAATTCATGAGAAGCAGAGTGTATTTAAGGGATTACACCAATCCTCTGAGAAATCCGGCAAATTCCTTTCACAAGCCAACAAGCTTAAACTTTTCAAAAGCATATGAAACAATTTATTTGGACTTATGGCAAGAGAAATATCATCACACATCCTAGATTGAAATAAAGAATTTTTAAATTTCAATTTATGACAGTTAGGATGAATGTGACTGGAGACACAACAAAAGTGACAAACAGGAACAAATTTAGGAACACCAGTATTCCTAACAGCAAATCTAGTCTCACATTTTGGTTTTTGCCTCAGCAAAGAACAATTTGGTCTAATGGTGTGCTGTCATAGGCAACCA
>CP129448.1:82907500-82987500 GCA_030445155.1 Quercus variabilis | reverse complement strand
TGGAGTCCTTTGTTATATATATTATCTTTTGGGATTAGCATAGAATGAGGATATAGACTATAGAGATATATGAATGACATTATAGTGAAGTGAATGGTTTTGTGGAATTAGAATTTAACACTAGTATTGATAAGGATCATGATGGCACTGATTAGTTTAAACAGAAGCACTTTAATGTTACTTAAAATACTGCGAATGCACTTTAAGGTAGAAGTTTAAGGATTTGGGTATATATGTACTTAACATAAAAGTTTAAAATTGATGCATAATAGGTGTAATTTAAGCTTTCCATCTTGATTGAAAGGTATTGTGAGATTTGGTTACGGTCTGGTAGTTAATGAGCTTTTACAAGCTTTTCTTTAACTTTTGTACTTATAAATTTAATTTTTCTTTTGCAGACTAAATACACATCGTTTGCAGTAACTTTGGATTTTTTCTAAAAGTTGTAAACTTAGCTTAAGCAAAGTAAGTAAATTCTAATCAAAAACTTACAAAATTGTATACTTGTGATGTTGGTATGTTGTGTTGGAGCAAGCACATGGCTTGCATGGTGTTATAAGGTGATTTAAACTAATATTGGGAGTGTTTTTCATTTCTTGCAAATGTGAATGAGTATTGTTGATTAGATGTGAAAAATAGTATTTTCTTTGATTTAAATACTTGTAAAACCATATGTGTAACACTTCATGTAGCTTCCTGTTTGAGCTATTTATTTGATAAGCACTATTGGTTACACACGTGTGTGTATACGGGTGTGTATACATGTGTTTAATATGGGTGAAATTTTTTATTGATCTCTAACTCAATTATGTTAATTAAGGTTTGGAAGTTGGTTTAACTTGCATTCATTGGTTTGCTGCTTGCATACAATTTTTTTTTCATTGACAATCTCAATGAAACACCATAAATGTGGTGGATAGATATTGTATTTAGTTAGGGCATCAATCAATTGAATTAAGTTCTTATTTCCTTTTTCCATTTGGGTGCCTTTGGTAAACTTTTAATGCTATATGGTTTGTGATGTCTGAGGTTGTAAGGATGAATTTTCTTTTAGATCTTATAGTATACCTCTATTTTATAAATTATTTACTATTAGTTTCCTTTTCTTGTTTACTCATACAGTTCTCCCATAAACATATAAATTCTTATATTCTGGTTCAAGAAAGAATTTTAAAGTCTGACACAAACTTATGATCTAGAACATGGCTTGCTAACTACTTAAAAGCTGGTAATTTATTGCCAGTAAACCAGCAAGGTGGACTCCACCAAGTTTATTTTCCCTGGTTTACTTTTTTTAGTTGTCTTGTAATAGCAGCTTAAGCAAACATAGTTAAGGTTATCTACACTTTTGTCTTTAGAACATCTAATGCATTGTTAGAAATGTGACTACTCTTAATGCATTGTTAGAAATGTTTCTTATAACATAGTTAATGTTTTTACTTTACAATTTTAATGTGGTATTGTTTTTATATTTGTGCAGATTTCTTATTGGTGGCTTTTAAGAGATTTACTTTTGGCATTACTTGAAGACATATGAGGACATCTTCCGTTAGTTCTAAAATAGGGTTTAGGCAGAGTTATTGTATGTATTGCAAACAATTATTGTAAGGAAGGAGTTTGAATTGGATACTTGTTTTATTTTTTAGTTGTAGAATGTATGGATATTTTTTTATAAATGTGTTGTTGAAATAAATGTGTTATTCTAATGTGGGGTTATATATTGAAAGTTCAAATAGCGTTGAAAACCTTATGAATGTTTAGACCCCCAAATTACAAATTACCAATTCAAGCTTATTATCAAACAATTAATGTGGAAAACGTGAAAATAAGCCAAACACATAATTGATAAACAATCTGAACCAATTTAAAATCACATCCATAGCAGATAATAAATGGTAAAGATTAAGGGAAGAGAGATGCAAACACAAAGACAACACAACAATGTGTTATCGAAGAAGAAACCGAAGCCCTCAGCGTAAAACCTCTCCGCCACCCTCCAAGTGGTAAATATTCCACTAGAAAATGTAGTTGGGATACATGAACAACAATAGACCCTCCAAGCCTAATCTACCCAGGTACCTAAGCCCTCCAAGCTTCTTGCTCCAACGAGGTTGCGCCAAACCTTTTTCTTCTCTAGCTTACTGGATTCCGCTATAGCCCATAGCATCAACCAATAACCATTGGTCCCTTCCAAACTGCTTCCCTTAGCACCAAAAGACCTTCTCACAGACATGGGTGTGGTGAGAAAAGGATCTGGTTAAGAACCTCTCAAGGATGTATCAATGGAGAGGAAGAGAGTAAAGGAATTTGAAGAGTCTCTTAGATGAAGATTGTGGATGAATCAATCTTGTTTTTCTCTAAGGTTTTTCTCTCAAAATTCTCTCTGGAAGCTCTCTAAATTTCGTGGGTATAAGGATCTATATATAGTAGGGTGAGAAAGGAATGTGAAGAGTCAGTTTTTCCCAAACAAAGTAAGTTGGCGGCTTGGCCTCGTAACTAGTCTGAGTCGTGAATTCAAGCCACGAGTTAATGGCCTGGCTAGCCTAGGACTTTTTTCCTGTAGTGCGACAGCTAGCGTGACCCTTCACCTCCCTGCATGCTTCTCACGTGTGTTGCAGTTGGCGGCTTGCAAGTCGCGAGTCAGCTGCAAGTCCTAGTCACAAGTCCCTGCTTCTTTGCATATTCTTGAGCATTTCTTCACACTCTCTCATACTCTAAATACAGGGTTACTAAGTGCTGAAATACAAGAAAATTGGCACGGAATAAAGCCAACAAGACGGTTGATAAAATTCAACCTTACATATATGTATATATGTATATGCACATTTGTGTTGTGGGGTCTATGTCTTGTGTGCAGAATGGCTCGTAAACTATCCAACAAGGAAGCGGTGAGCCAAGCCCAATCCAACCAATAATCAAACACCATCTTTGGAGGCCCAAGATCCTTCATTACCATTGGGCCTAGGTACCATCCAAAATAGGAACCTACACTCATTCAACCCATTAAACAAAAATAATCTCTAATTTCATTTTTACTTAAAAAATGTACTAAGAGAAATAATATGGTCATGAGTTCTCATTGACGGTGCCGGCAGTTGTGCTCTCTTTGGCTTTGCAATCGCAATAATTTTGCTCCCTTTAGTGGCTCGACTCACAATTGTAGAAAATATCATATCTCCCTCTCTCTCTCTCTCTCTCTCTCTCATTTTTCTCTTCTCTATTATCATTTCAACTCTCTCTCACTTTATTCCTCTCATTTTAGCATTCTTAATTTCCATTTTATCTCTTAGCAATATTTTTATTTTTCTCTTTGTTAGACTATTAAAACTTCTTGTATTTGCAAGTTTTTTTTTTTTTTGGGATATTTATATATTGAACTTGGTAATTTTGTAATTGGGGGTCTAAACGTTCAAGGGTGTTTCATACCCATATTGAACTTTCATAATAAAATGGAAACAAATTTTGGATAAATTGCTCATTAACTTCTCCAAAATTGAAAAATAATGTTAACTTTCATATGAAACCATCAAGATTCATTTTCATGTTCTAATGAAAATTGTACATTTTCCATTTTTTAATTGTGTTGTGTTTTGATGCATATCTCACTCTATTATAATGTATTACAAAATATTTTGGCATATATAATAATTGATAGCGAAATCCAACATTTGTCCTTGCCTATAGATAGATATAGACTTTGGAGGAACAGCTAATATATATATACACAAAAAATCAAGATATAGACTTCTTACTTACATAAAATTTATTATAAATACTATAATGTAATCACATTATTGTGAGATGAGTTTGAGACTATTACTTATAAGTCTCAACTATTATTCTCATTCTTCACTTAACAAAAGATATTATGACATCAAAATTATCCAGCGCATTCCGCGGATCTGCAACTAGTTTAAAATAAAAAGGTTGGTCAAGATGAGTTTAAAACATAAGGTTCAATTCCATAGTATTATCATTACTAGTTTACGCAGTTAATATTTCAAAAAGAAGAATTGAAATTTCATTTATGGAATCTAAGTGCTCAGCTAACATAGGTGGAATTAACCTAACAACTCGTTTAGTTCACGAAAATAAGGGATACTATGTTTGGTTTGTTTGTTTATACATACACAACATTACATGAGAATTCTTGCACTTCGTTTGTGAGTTCATAAAGAGAATGAATGAAATAGAATAAGTAAATCAAAGAATAATGAAAATAAATAAAATGCATCTATATATATGTATATATATATATATATATATATTAATAGCCAAAGTTTAAAGAAAATCCAATTAGATTTTAATTGGATTCTCTATTTTGTGCCATGTTTCATATTTAATTTTTAATTTTGTGCCAACTGCCAAGTAAATTATTGGGTGTAAAAATCAAAGAGTCCAAATCCAATCATGCACTGCTCGTTTTGTTGGAAAACCTTATGTAAAGATAGTTTTCCATATTTTCCAGTATTTGGTAGCATAAAAAAAAAAAAAAAAAGTCAAAGGAAAACTATCATTAGTCAACATAAAAATTATTGCTTATTTTTTTCGGAAAACAACTCTATCTCACAACAAGCTAAATAAGGGAGTTTAAAACCAATTAAATTCTAAATCGTGTGTGTGTGTGTACACACAATGAGAAACCTATTAAGTTTGTTTAGACCCCTGTACACTTAGATTATTTAACCTAATTAATTAACCAAGTATTTACGTAGATTTATTATGCAAATCTAGATTAAACACAAACAATCATATCACTTAATGCGGAAAAGTAAAGAAGACAAGCAATGAAATAGTCCAGTTTAAAGGTAAAAAAATTGGAGAGGATTTAACCTAAACTATCCTCAAGGCAACAAATTCACTAAAATAGAATGGAATTTTTATAATAGATTTTTCCCTAAATTTAAAGCTATCTCTTGTAGTACTTATTCATGTGACCACACGCAGTTTCAAATCCATGACAGTGTAGAGCCATTTAATGACCGAGGGGGCCCTTAGCCCTACAAAATTTTTGAAAAAAAATTAGAAAACAAAAAAAAAAAATGTGGAAATATCTTAAATAATTTGAAAATTAAAAAAAAAAAAAAAAAGAAAAAAAAAACCTTATAATTTTGGCCCCTTATACCTGATAATATATATATATTTAAGAAAGTCTAAAAATAAATATAATTTTCATTTAAATAAAATACAATCCATAAATACACATGTCAACAAATTATAATAACTAAACCTTTAGCATATTTAAAATGAACACATAAGTATTTTAACAATCACCTTAATAACTAAAAGGGAAAAAAAATTCTAATTTTCATCCTAACACATCTAGGGCTTACTTGTACCACAACGGTAGAAAAATTGAAAAGTCAGAAGTTATATTGATGTGCTGCACCACCAAGTCCCCCACACAGTTGCAGAAAAATTTTGCCTCACAGAGGTGTCTCTCTCTCTCGCTCTCTCTGTCTCCGTTGACGACTTGACGTTTACCTTCTTCTTCTTCTTCTTCTTTTCTTTTTTTTTTTTCCTTTTAAGTTTTTTTCTTTTCCTTCCCACTGCTATTGTAGTTTGTTTACAATATAAAAAGTAAAAGTTTTGTAGTGTGTGACTAAACTAGACAAGAAAGAGTGAAAATTTGAAGCTTTTGTGGGCGCCTCATCCCTTGACTGTGTAGTGCTCTGTGCCTCTAGTTGACCAGTGACCTCTTGTTTTTAACTCTTTCCCAAGTACTTCAAATTTTCCTTCTTTTAAGGTTTTTATTTTTTATTTTTTATTTTTTTTCATTTGCTTTCTTTTTTATATTACTTATAATATATTATTTATTATTATAATAATCAATATAATATATACTGAATGGCATTATAAATTATAAATGTATTTGATTAGTTGATTAATATATACAATATATACTACTATATTAACATTTCATAGTTGATCAAAGATACTAAATCATTTTGTCACTCTTGTCTCATGATTGTTTAATTTTAATTAAATACACTTTTGTTTATTAGCACATATTGAATTATGAAGTATTGTACATTAATATTTTAAATTTCATACCAAACCAAAAAAATTATATATGCCCCCCCCCCCCTAAAGATAAATTCCTAGCTCTGCCAATGATCCACAAACTCTTCAATCTGAATTTGTCACACACAAACATCCACATTTGTAACTATGAGATCCCACTCAAAACTTTAAATCACCAGCTCTATATGATCTTGTTACAACAACTTCAAATCTATCGGTTCTAATAATGTGTAGATGGAATTCTGGTAGTGACTTTGGAAGAAGAAGGCATAGTACCTTTTAGATCTCAAAAGATCACCTCCAAAAGTCATCACAAAACGTGCCTTAGGTTTTCCTTTAAATACTATGTGAAATAGATCTGAAACCCTAATCACTAAATGGGCTTAATAGGTTGTTAGGTCGAAATTAAATTTTGCAGATCTATATCTCGATCAGTCAAGCCTTCTTCTCGATCAATCGAACCTCGTATGTTTCGAATTCCTAAACCTGTAGCTTCCTTTTTCCTTTATTTAGACTTGCAACTACTTGAGCATTGTCTAATCATACCTATAGACTTAGGAATCTATATTTAGACAAGTATGTGCTCCCCAATTGTTCTAAACTTTTAGAACCTAACAAACAACCACGTTTGTGACTTTGGGATCCCAATCAAAACATTAAATCATCAACTATATATGTATGATCTTGTTGCAGTAACTTCTTGTCTACTAATTCTAATCAAGTGTAGATGGAATTCTGGTAGTGACTTTGAAAAGAGAAGGCACGGTACCTTTTAGATCTCAAAAGAGCACCTATAAAAGTCATCACAAAATGTGCCTTAGGGTTTCCTTTAAATACTATGTGAAATAGATCTGAAACCCTAATCACTTAATGGGCTTAACTAGTTGTTGGGCCAAAATTAAATTTTGTAGATTTGTGTCTCGATTGGTCGAACTTGTCATGTTTTGAATTCCTAAACCTACAACTTCCTTTTTCTTGTATTCTGACTTACAACACCTTAAGCATTGTCTAATCATACTTATAAACTTAATGCAATGTATATTTGAACATCTTCTTAAAAAATATATATAATTTGAACCATATAATTATGATTGTTTTTAATTGTAGCCGTGCATATGCACGAAACAACACACTAGTTTAAGTAATAAAATGAATAGAATTAAGTAATCTTGTTTGGATTTTTTAAAGTTAATGATGAAAAGAAATAGAATGTCAGTAACTTTATTGGAATAAGTATTTGAAGAAATGTAACGAAATTACTTTATAACAATATTACTATTATACTCCAATTTCAAAGAGTAATGTTGGCATCACATAAAATAACACAACTTGTGCTACAACTCATCTACATGTTGAGTTGTGAGTGGTAGAGATGTGTCTTCATATGGACCCACAATCATATTTTATCACTCACAACTCTCCACATGGGCAAGTTGTGTCATTTTATTTAGCACCAGCATTACACTATTGGAAGCATATTCATCCTAATTTTGGAGAAATTAAATTTTAAAATTTTAAGGGAAAAGAAAAAGAATAACTGATATTGCTTACCCATTTTATTCATTCCCGCTTAAACACTGAAATAACATAATTATCTTTCAATTTTCTCTATAAAACTCCCAAACAATGGAATAAAATAAATATTTTAATATAATTGTTTTTCATTCCAAGAACTTAAAAAGTAATTGGTGTCCAAACAATTTAAAATGCGGAACATGTATTGATATAATCCCTGTTGACAAAATTTTAGCAATAGCCTATAAGCATCTATATATATTTTAATAGCCAAAACTCAGAGAATATCCAATTAAATTTTAATTGGATTCTCAAATTTACGTCACATGTCTCATTTAATTTTTAATTTTGTGCCAAATGAATTATTGAATGTAAAACTCGAAGAGTCCAAATCTAATTAGATTCTAAATTGGATTTCAATTGGAGTCCCATTTTTTGCTATGTGTCCATCTATTTTTAAAATTTTTTTGGCAAGTGAATTATTTGGTGTAAAAACCGAAGTGTCTAAATCCAATTAAATTTTAAAATATATATATATATATAATGAGAAATCATTACATAATTTAAAAATGTATAATTTAAAAAAAGTGTAAGCTAGTACTATGTATAATTTAAACTGTATAATTATGATTGTTTTTAATTGTGCCCGGCATATACATGGAACTACACACTAGTACTATTTAATAGCTAAGATAAAATACTTTTAAAAAGTAAAATACTATTAGTGCTATTAAAGTTTAAGCCAATGTCAACCAAGTTCAAAGACGTTTCAAAATTGATCAACTTTACTATTTTTCTGCTCTTTCTCTCACAATGAGTGATGAGAGGTAAGATTGTATTTTACCATTGTGTTTGGATACCGTTTATTTTACTGAAACTGAAAAATTATTGCTGAAAGTACTGTAAATAAAAGTAAAAGTTAGTTAAAATAATACAGTGGGGCACATGAATAGTGCCAAAAAGTGTAGTAGGACCCATAAATAGTAGCAAAAATAAGTTGAATAGTAAAATAATTTTCATTTTTCATCAACATCCAAACACACACTTATTATCACTTATCAGATCAACTATGAAGCATTTCTACAAACAGATGGAAGACATGACTCTACAAAAAGAAAATCACATCTCAATCTAATTTCCAACATTTTCTTCTCTTTTGAACCATCTATATGGATTGGTTGCTCTGAAAGCAATAGACAAAAACTACGAATCTCATATTTTTCATCACTTAGGAGCCAAAATATTAAAAACTAGGTAAAAACCACTACCCAAGTAAACCTAATATGGTTTCTACAACCAAAAAAATGTAAACCTAATATGCAATAAAAATACGTTAAAGCGTACACCAAAAATTAATGAAATTCAAAGCAATGTGAAACAAAAAAGATTCAAAAACTATGTTTTTTCTTTATCTGTTTTCTCGGGAACCAAACAAGGTTGGGTTCGAAGATGGTGGATGAGAGATCTCGTAAATTGGGGAATAACTGTGAAAACAAAGCTTTGAGGTAGCACCGTTGCCTCTATAAAAACCTTCACAAAGCCGATTCTCCTCCTCCACCGTATTAACTGATAGCGTAAAATAACTGTAAGACTGGTTGTGAGGGTCAAGATACCCAAACGTGATACCTAGTCTTACAGTCATTTTACGCTATTAGTTAACGTGGTAGAGGAGGAGAATCGGGTTTATGAAGGTTTTTATAGAGGCAAGGGTGCTACCTAAGAGCTTTGTTTTTACAAGATTTTCCTTTTTCTAACAAGAGTAATTCTACTGTACCTGCCTCAAAAAAAGGGGGGTACAGTACCCACTAGTAGGTAACCTGCTACACCAGGTTACTTTTTTCTCACATTTGATGGTTCCATCCTCACATTATGCAGTTTCATCCTCACATTGTACAGTTCCAATATCACATATAATAGTTCTTTTGTCATATAGGGTGTTTCCCTTATTTTTTTCTCACACTTCACGGTTCCATCATCACATTTGACAGTTCTTTTTTCACATTTTGTGGTTTCTTTATTTTTTTCTCACATTTGACTGTTTCATCCTCATATTGTACAATTCTAATATCATATGTGACAGTTCTTTTCTCACATTTGGTGGTTCTCTTATTTTTTTTTCACATATTTGACGAATCCATCCTCACATTATGCAGTTTCAACATCACATGTTACAGTTCTTTTCTCACATTTGGTGGTTCCCTTCCTTTTTCTCACATTTGACGGTTTCATCCTCACATTATGTAGTTCCAACATCACATGTGACAGTTTTTTTATCACATGTGCCAGTTCTTTTATTACATTTGGTGGTTCCTTTACTTTTTTTTTTTTTTTTTTTCACATTTGACGGTTCCATCCTCATATTATGCAATTCCAACATCACATATGATAATTCTTTTGTCACATTGGGTGGTTCTTTTATTGTTTTCTCACACTTGACGATTTCATCTTCACATTTTGCAATTTCAACATCACATGTGATAGTCCTTTTATCACATTGGGTGGTTTCCTTACTTTTTTCTCACATTTGACGGTTCCATCCTCATATTGTGCAATTTCAACATCACATATGACAATTCTTTTCTCACATTTGGTGGTTCTTTTATTTTTTTTCTTACATTTGACGATTCCATTCTCACATTGTGCAGTTCCAATATCACATGTGTTAATTCTTTTGTCACATTTGGTGGTTCCCTTATTGTTTTCTCACATTTGATAGTTCCATTCTCACATTATGTAGTTCCAACATCACATTTGACAGTGTTTTTCTCACATCTGGTAGTTCCCTTATTTTTTTTCTCATATTTGACGATTTTATTCTCACATTGTGCAGTTCTAACATCACATGTGACAATTCTTTTATTACATTGGGTGGTTCCCTTACTTTTTTTTTTTTTTTTTTCCTCATAGTTAACGGTTTCATCCTTACATTGTGTAGGTCCAACATCACATGTGATAGTTCTTTTCTCACATTTGGTGGTTCCCTTACTTCTAAATTCCATCCACATTAAGGAAGTTACTAAATAAGTGACCACTCCAAAACTCACTATAAAAGGACTCAGCCATATGAAATCAAAGTAAGTTTTTCACCACTTACAGGGTTGGAATTCCTGAGTTGAAAAGAGAAAACTAACGTAAGCATCGAAGGGTTCTTAACCAGTTCACCCTGATCACCTTTGATCTTATGCTTCTTTCTTTTTAGGTCTTCCAAGCAATCTCAAGCTCATTGAAGCCCGAAGCATTCAACTTACTGATTTTCTATGCATCATCATTATATACTATAAAACCAAAGATATATAACCTTATGTGCTCTCTATTTGTTCTTATGCAACATTTACAACTTAATCACAGTTGTATGTAAATTTGGTGTCTAAGGTTGGAAATATGGTGACTATACAATTAGCAAGTTATGCAAAAAATCCAATACAAAGATTGTTGACAATTATAAAATTTTCAATAAACACTTAAATTGAAACTATAGATCAGTATAAAATAGTTATCAATCAAGGCTACTACACCAGGTTTTATATTTTTTAGGCATTTTCATTAGATCCACGTATGTGGAAGTGTCAAATGACTGTGTCCGACATGAGAATAACCACCCCAACTAAAGTGTTTATGCAATTTTGTTTCATAAAATTATTATTATATTTAGACCCATCTAAAACAAAATAAACGTCCCCCAAAATTTTCCATAATAACGAAAATTACCAATAGAAAAGCTAAAAACAATTAAGCACAATTGACCGATTTTACCAAAAACAAATAACCTATTCCTTTTTAAAAAATTATCAAAATAATTTTGTCATTGAGAATTTAGCATATCGACCACAATGATAAGTGTGAGCCTCATTTGAGTCAGCAGAGCCTCCACTAGCTAAGTCTGAGAGAGCCTTAATAGCAATGAAATGTTTTTGTTGTTGAAGACTTATCGGTGCCACGAAGTACTTATCTCTCTCTCTCTCTCAGGTTTCGTAAAAGTTATACAAACTCGTCATTCTAAAGCCATTTGGTATTTGTTCTTATAAAATATTGGAACATATAATTTGAACATAATTGGCTGTTAAAAGGTCGATTTTCATCTCTATACTTTGTTCGAATCAGCATGGTGGCAAGTTAGTATATTTTTTCCCAAGCAACTCTAGTTCGAATCCTTCATGCCTGCAATTTTATTTTTTTGAATTTTCAATTTTGTTGAACTGAGTAGGATTATTTATTTTATTTTTTGAAAATGGTATGAGTCATGTTTGCAAATAATACACGAAGACTCAAGATAGATGAATGAGAATGACCTTAAAAACAGAGGCACTATACTTGCGTAGTCATTGAGAGATAAAATTTTAATACAAAAGGAATAAAAGAATCGATGAGTATAGAGATCTTTTTATTCTCTACCATGAACAAATGAATTACTTTATCGAGTATTGATATAATTTACTAATGCTGAATCTGTTCTTCAATCACCAAATCTACAACAAGAAAATGTGTAACAAAACCTTAACAAATGGCAAACTCTAGTACCCTATAGAGTGGGGAAAAAAAAGCCTAGAAAGGAAATTGTGGTACTATCAGCATTTGGTATATGAGCTAAATTTATGAAGTAATTACCACCAAATCCTTCCTTGAAACAAAAGAATCCTCCACGGTGATATTGGAAGACAACCATGCCAGTTTTCAAGGTATATGCTCCAAAATCATTGACTAAAGTGGCTTCATAAGCTGGAGAGTATCCCTATTTGATTTGTGCAGAGGCAAGAATAGTCTGGCTCAGTTAATTCCCTCTTAACAAGCCATTTGTCCCAATTAATCATCAATTTAATTGAGGGCAGCTTCTGTGAGACTTGGCGCCAGATTTCATTCACTGTAGCATTTGGTTCTCCATATTGGAAGTAATGCTTCACCTGAATCACATATTTTAAATTAAGATATCAAACTTGGCAATCTGATGTTAACTGAGAATGGTGATCACTCAACAGATGACATACTGTTTAACACAAGAAAACTAGTGAATGAACCCAAAAAAAAAAAAAAAAAAAGATGTAGTTGTCATTTGAAAGCATGAAGGCAGGAAACACAATTTCAATATATGAAGTGCATTAGCTATAAACTCAATTCATACCATCGCTATAGCAGCAACAGAACAATTTTGACAAACCTAGTGTTGCAGTCAGTTCTAAGTGTGGTCTCATTCAAAAGGAACAACCACAAATGGCTGTGACCACTATTTGAACAATGACCATATTCTAACTGTACAGCCGTGATGACCTTCATAAACATTCTTGTTCATCCAAGTCACTCACCATTCCCTTACCTTTACAATTAAATTTCTTGAGTATCTTGTCCAAGGTGCCATAAGCAGAAAATAACCTCACCATTGGCAAAATAAAACTAACGAATGACATTACAAGTGCATTTTCAGTACACATCAATATGACGAAATCAAAACATACAAAATAAGGTATTCAATCCCAAAAAAAAGAGTTACAAGACTCAAATCTCCTAGTACAACACACAAGCAGTGAGTTAGCACAATTGAAATAAAACTACTGAAATTACTAATTTATAATAGCAAATCTCAATAAATATTGTTCTCACAAAAGACCACAATTTAACATAAAATTCTAACAGTTTCAGAACTTGTTTGCACTTTGCAAATAGTTGTCAGGCTTTCCAAACATACCCTATAATTTTCAAACTGAAAGGCTAGCACATTGTAACCACTTAAATTATTTACATTTGAAATCTACTTTTTGTAGAACTTGCATTTTCAACATTGTTAGTCAGGCAAGGAATCTACAGAAATTCAGTTTCATAAAAACTTAGACTAACACATCAGTAACAAAATTTTGTATTTTAATTTTATAGCTACAATGTTTTTGACTGCCTTTACAACCCCTACAATCAGAATAGTACACATCAAAGCAAATAAACAAATTGAAAAACCCAGCAAACAAAGCAACTGAATCTTAAATTCACGGAAATTACCATAGTATGTAAAAATATAATAAGAAAAATTCAATGCCCCAATGCAATGGCCAATGGCACTCCCTTAACAGTATAATAAAAGGAAAATAAAACCAACCCAGGTAGTATAACATAACCCAAAAAACTAACCAACCAGTTCCAAAATTGCAAATACAAAGAATACCCCATCATAATTTAAGCAAAAAAAGAGTCATAAATTGGGACCATACATTGGCATAAGCATCCCACACATTGCGATTAAAATAAGGGAGAAACACTATGAAAGAACTACTAAGAAGAGAAAAAGAGGATGTTGGATTGAGATGAATTGATGTTATCTACTCAACATTACAAATATATTTCAAAGCTACTTTAGGGTTAAGCAAAGCCATCAAAATGCTTATGAGACATGGAAAAAAAAAAAAAAAAGGTTCTGCCTGTTCTATGGAAAAAAAAGGAATCAATTACATAATTAGCACTAGGCAGTCTTCTTTCATCACAGACTAGGCATTGATACAAATCTACCAACAAGACAAACTTTGATATCAATGTAGCTATACACAAAGCAATCATCTTATGTTAAACCAGTTAAAATGTTATCACCGTCATCCAAAAAGTTATCATGCATTAAAATACATCGCTCATAGAGGCATTTCATCAAACAATTCATTGCATTTAAATTAGACCAACTCGAAACTCTAAAAAAATATCTCCAACAATTTCTTAACAAAACTAAACCAACCCATGCTTACCAGCAGATACAGACCCACACAGAAAAATCCAAACAAACCCACACAATTCAAATACAAACAAAAACAGAAATAGAGACAAACCCAGAACGAACTTAGATAGGCTAAGAGAGACAAACCTGAACACCATGGTGGTTGCGGCTTTAATATTGTTGTCGCAGCTTGAGGCAGTGAAGACACGAGCGTTGTGGAAGGATTTCCCAAATTCCATGGTTAGTGAGGGATTTGAAATCAATGGATTTGGAACTTGAATTCCAGGATGGATTTGGGTCAAATACAAATTTTTCTCTTTTTAAGTTACCCACCCAAAGCCAAATCCTAAACGAAATCCCATGCCATCCAAATAGATCAAAAGAAGATTGAGGACTCTTCCCCACCCACCCCATACACAATATCCACAAGAAACTAATAAAGAAAAAAGGGGGGAAAAAAAACAATAGCAGGGAAAATAGGGTTTTATCATTTTGATACTTACCTTTAGCAATATCAAAACGATTGTGATCCTTTAGAGAAACCTTTAATGTTTTTTGCAAAGAAGGAAACCTTTACCAGAAAACGCAAGAGGAAGCAAAGAATGCGAGAGGGGAAGAAAAATCTGAGAATGCGTGAGAAAAAAAGAAAAACTTAGAGAGACCATCAGAATTTTTTTTTTAGTTTATATACACTGACTTGCTTTGCCAGTAACCAATTTCTACTAAAATTAAATTAACGGCTAAGATGATAATAACACCAAATCAATGGTTCAGATATGGGTGGATACCGTACCCCCCAAAAATAATAGGGGGTACGGTAGAATGACCCTTCTAACAATATCAGTCTTTCATCGAGGACCCTCTTGTTTTTAACTATTTAGTAGTTAGTGGGACCATCTTTGAGTCCAAAACCAAAACTGTGGGAATGGTGGTATCTAATCCTGGTCTGCGAGGATAAGTGTTGGAAGTATAGTTTGGAAAATTGTTCAAATTGATTAACAAAGTTACAAAGCAATATCGATAATATATCGATAAAACAAGATATGCTCAACTTACAAGCAAAATAGACAAGTGCAAAAGCGTAAAAAATTAAGAATTAAGTAAAATTTATTGCCGAGGCATGAAACTAAATCCGCTGTCCTAAAGAAGCGATTTTGCCCCTACTAGAATGAATCCGTTGGTGCAAATGGCTCAGGTGGTTGCTTTCCAGGAAACAATGGCAACTCTGTTAATGTGCACTCAAAAACAGAGTTTCGAACTTGTCACAAATGCCCAAGAGAAAATTTTTCAGAAAAAACAGAGAAGCTAAAGTTTCAAAGTAATATATGTTTTATTGTTTTTAACTAATATCATGTATGTAGAATTTTGATAGTCTTAGAACTCTAAAAAAGGAAGTAGCTAAAGATGATTAGAGTGAAAAAGGAAAGGCAAAAACAAAGGAATTGATGCCACAAGCTACTATGTATTTTTTGCAAAACAGGGGAAGGTGCGACTGACTATTTTTCTAAAGAAATATAAGATGATTAAGGGTTTGGTTTGCTGCCAAAAATTCCCACATCAGCCAAGGAAAATTCTAGAGCTTGGGCTTGGGCTTTACAACAAAATATTATGGGCTTAAGCTTTGAACATACCCAATTAATTTTAAAACATACCCAACAGATAAGTGTTGAGCAACAGTACGTGGAAAATGAAATAAGTAAAGTGAGCTACCAAAATGAAAAATTTTGTTTTGTTGTAAAATAGAGGAAATATATATTCGCAATAGAATAAATTATTAGGATGATATTATATCTAAATTGCTTCTTGTCTAATGGTCATCCACCACAACATATTATTTTTGAGTTGATATACATATATCTCTCTTTTACTCTCAATGTCCCTCTAATTTCCTCAGTCCATTACAATGGGAGTGAAGGCTCATATGTATGGGCAGAAGATGAACTGATGAAGCAACTACAAAGGGGGCAAGATCTCCTAAAATTGTTGCACTCATTTAATGTGATGGACTTACGTTCATCACTCGTGAAGAGTAAATAACTTATATCAAAAGAGAATAGTGTAAAAGAAAAAGTAAATAATATATAACATGTTTGAATGGGTTCTTCATTCTTGTCTTCTTTAGTTTTAAAATTTTATCTATTTTACTTCTTCTTTTATTTTTATTTTATTTTATTTTATTGTGGGTGGGAGATATGGGTTTGTTTGTTTACAACGTGGGTGGTGAGAAGCACGGGTGCGGCTCCAGGGTCACCACACCTACACTCGACACGCATTGATGTGCCAATTCGCTTGTCCTTTTTTTTTTTTTTTCATTTTTCAATTCGTGCCAATTCGGGCTGAAACTGGCCAAGAAACTAGTCGAAATATGTGTTAAAAAAAATTGACAAAAATAAACTTGAGTTGATTTCTTATTTAGTTATTAACTTATTATATATTTGTCAAATTATTTGTAGGTCAAACAACTTAAATTGAAATGACTGAATTATTTGTAGTTATTATATTGCTCTTAAATTGGTATGTGTTTACCATTATATGAAAATATATTTAATAATTTGTAAACAAATATATATATATATATATATATATATAAACTGAAACTTTTGAAGCTCCCACAGTTTTCCACGTCAACACAATATTTAAAAAAAAAAAAAAACGTTTCACGCAACATAAAACTTTTAAAACCCGATAAGCACAAAACCCAATCTCTGCCTTCTCCTTCCTCAATCAAAACCCACCATACCCTATTTCTCCCGTTCCCATTCTCCTTTACCGTTTCACCCACAACCACCCCAACTCAGCAGGCAACAGTACCTCCACCACCCACAACAACCGCAACACACAAACCACCATAATTAGACCATATCAAACCCACAACCCAAAAGCAAAAAATGATTCTGAAAATCTGCGATTGCCCAAAGTTATAGTCACTGCTGAACTTTGTTCCTATAACTTACAGAAATTCGAGATCTAGGGGAGTCTGATTCTAGATGAATGCTGCGAATCATCTGGCCATGGGGGAGATGATATGGTATGTTAGGTTTGGTTTTTGATTTTGTTATTAATCTTGCTTTGTGTTGCTTTCAATTTTCAAATCCCACGTCCTCCTTTTCTCAACCTCTCCGTTTATCAAGTTCCAAAATCAACCAAAGCCTCAACTTTGAATGCACCCATTGCAATTTTCTCTGAAGATTGTCACCGCCCCTCCAACCAAATCAGTGGAGGCAAATTTTTTGGTAATTTTTTTTTTTTAAATTTATGTTTCCAGGCACAACCCACTTGAATACTAATTGTTTTTGTAGCCCCATCACATTTTGTATTCCAATCACACTTAAATTTAGAAATAGTTTTGTATTGTAAATATCATTTTATAATATTTATTGGCTATTCTTGGCTTTGTATTATTGAAATTTTTGTAGCGATTATTATTGGCTATTGTTGTTGTGTCGTGTGAGAACTAAGTTTTCTTTTCTATGGTTATGTATATTATGGTTGCTTTGTTGAGTATTCACACACTGAATATAGATTACAGGAACTATATTTTTATTTTTAAATTTTTGTAATTTAGGACTTTTGATCTATAGAAGTTATTATTATTTAAAAACTTTCACCAGTTATTAATACTATTTGGGTTGTTGGTTTTAATTAAGGTTGAATGATGAGAAAAAGCAGAGCATGATAGAAGACATCTACAACACCAAGAAGCAGAAAAGGCGGAGAAATAATTGAAAGGGTTTTTTGGTATTGGTATTGGCGGAGGAATTTGGGTTAGGGTATGTTGGCAGACCTATGTGTTTTAGTTTTATTTATTTATTTTATATTTAATGGTTTTTGCTTTGTTTCTTAGGTTTAGATGGTTTATCCTTGATCACTGTTAAAATCTGTTGTTGAAGCTTGAATGTTGTAGTGTAGTCATTTGACAAATGCAAATTAATTGTTGTTTAATTTTGTTGCTTTAAATTTAAAGGTGTTAAAATCTGTTGAATCTATATATTACTAAAAGCTGAAGCGTAGCATTTAATGTTGCTACGCTCACGTTGAGCCATATCAGCAGCCACATCATTATTTTTTGTTTTCAATTTTTCTTATATATTTTTTTAAAACATTTTCTCATTTAAGGTGACTTAATTATTTAAAAATTAAAATATCTTTTAACCATTATTTTTATTATTACTTTTCCAAAACTCTCCTTTCCTTTTACTTCTTCATCTTCCCACTACTTTCTACCATAATGTCATTCTTTCTCTACCTTTTTATCTTCCTTTATTTTGACTCTTCTTATTCTCAATATCTTACTATAAATTTGACATTTTCTTTTTCATTCTTTGCATAGTATTCTCACACAAAAAAGGTTACTTCTCTCTCTCGCTCTCTCAATTTGTTTTTCATTTTTTGTTTGATTTTTTTTTTATTGCATCAATTCTTTAGGTTGATGAATTTTTGTGTTAATTAGAATTTTACTTTGAGTTGATGTAATTTAGTTTTGTGTTTTAGGTTGTTATCTTCTATATTCTCTTTGATTAAATATTATACATATAGTGTATAATAATATATTGTTATTATATTACATAGAATGGCTTGGATAATTTGATGTTTATTGCTATATATTTTATTTTTTCTCTTTTTTCCTCTCATATTATTTTATTCAATATTTAAATCCAATCACATCCTCTATACTATTAAATTATGCAGTACAAATTAAGAAAATGGCTAGACACAAACTTGCATTTCTTTGCCATACACTGGGGGAATCAAAATATTTGTGTGATAAAGAGTCATATAATTTATTTTAGATGGCACCCTTTGAATGTGTCTAGGCCCATATATTGATCAACTTGTAGACTTAAAAAGCTATTGAGAATGAACTTTTTGAATCAAGTCTAATAAAATATGAACTACTATATATCATTTAGATAAAAACTTTTATCATAGATACATTAATACTTTTTTTTGCCACAAATTTAAATCACGCAAGCTTAATAATTTTATATTATGTGTTAGCATTGTCTCGACTTCTTCTTCTCAAAAATATTATGTATCATCTTTAAAGGATGCCAACAATATTGATCTTATGGGAAAAGTTACATAAAATATTGAGAAAAAAATGTTTTATATAACAATCTACTAAAACTTTTTTTTTAAATATTTAATTCTTTCTATTTTTCATATCACTAATGTATTTTACAATTATCACATGTGTTAACTTAAGTCTTAATATCCTTAAGTTGTTTCGGCAAAAAGAAAAAAGAAAAAAAAAAAGTTATCACAAAAGAGGAGTTTATGTAATGTTTTTTGCAAAATGAAAGTAAACAATGAAATAATGATTCTTGAATTGAAAAAAAAAAATTATCTATACATATTTATCATCTTGTGTTGTTGTAACATTACATATAATTTTGCATTTATATGTTCATTTACTTTAATTTAGATGTTTATAACTTAATAATGAAATCTATAAACAAGATAAGTAAAACAATCATAATTCTACCATTCAAAAATTCACAATTTCTTTTTTATGAAAAAGGCATTTTACATTTCCTTGGAATTTTTTTTAAATTTTTTTTTATAAAACCTTTGACATACTACTAACCTAACCACTTCATACATTAAAAATATTTAAGGCTCATTATTATTTCCATTAATATATTATGGATATCTTAATTGATTGAGACCAAACTAGAGAAATGTCTTTCATATTTTCTTGAAAATTCAGAAGGAAAAAAAAAAAAAAAAAAAAAAAAAAAAAACCCTTTGACATACCACTAACGTAACTATATCTATAACTATTTAAGCCATCCATGATATCTATTTTTTATTGATAACCATAAAATTTACAACTAGCAAGGGAACATACAAAGTAATAAAGAATAAATGAAGGAAGAAAAAAAGAAATGAAATCAAACGTCAATTAATAACCTTTATTTGGAAAATAAAAAGGTGGTCAAGAGGAATAAGAAATAAAATAGAGATGGCTATGCAAAGAACATTGAAAACTTTATAGTGCAATAAAATCAACCATTACATTCACTTAATTAAATCAATAATCAACAATTAAATATTATAATACAAAATTTAAACTTAAAACTAATCAAACTCTAACTAGGGAAATTATATAAATATATATATATATATATATATATATATATAATCATAATCTCCATACACAATGAATAGTTTTACCTCTTATTTAATGTTTATGTTATGCAAATCATCAACCAATAAATATATGATAATGGAAAAAATGTTATAGACAAGATTATGAAAAATATGATGAAACTTTTTTTTTTAAACTCTTTATAAAGTCTAGGGACTAAAATAATATTTTATCTAAAAAATTAACACGCGCAATGCGCGGGTCTGCGACTAGTAAGTTATAATGATTATTGCAATAGAATACTTGCTTTCTAAATCTAAATCAAATGACTAGAAGATTGTGCTTTATGTTAGTTTGGGATTTTCATTTGAACATATATTATGTTGGTTGTGTGTTTTATGCAATTTAGCTTCTTGAAAGTATGTTTTTGGTATTACAATTTCAACAAAATTATTAATTTTCTGTTCCAATTTTGTTTTAGGCCCTTTTGTTCTATTATAGTTTTCAGCGATTTAATTTCATTTTTTTTTTTTTTTTTTTTCGTAATGAATATGTGTTGTGCAGAGAGAGTTGGAGAGAGAATTGTGGGAGACCCTTCACTACTGTCAAGCCAGTCCCCTCTAATACTGATGAAGAGATTACTGTATTAATTGTTAATTTGACACAACTGGGTGAAGCATGGAGTCGAATATTATGTATATGAGATTGTTCTGGTATTGGACAGATTATTTTTCTTCTCTTTTAGTTTTATACTCTTGCATAGATTGTTTGTTCTCTCTTCCGTTATTTTTTTTTTTTTTAATCTGAATGCAACCAAACGACCAATCTTTGGAAGTTTAGCCTTATTTTTTTATATATGTTTTATCTAATTACTAGGTGTCTATGTGATGGGAGGAACTGGAGCATGACTTTGAGAAGAAGAATGAGAAGCCACTTCAATCTGCATATTTTATCATTTTTATGAGAACCAAAATAGTCACAATGAATCTAAGAGGAGATACGCAAAACTTGAAATCTTTGACCTTCAATTCTTTTATTCGTTTTGTATATTATATGACTAAACATGTACCAAACATTGACTTTGTTATCATGCCATTGTTCATAATTGTTGGCACATTCTAAAAAATCACAATTTGTATCACTATTGAGTGGGTGTGTTTTGATTGATTAAATGATGGAGATTGCTGACAAATTGTTTCTTATGATTTTGTGTTTATTTGTGTCTTACACATTACAATTAGGTGTTGGATTTTGAAAATTTTCTTGGTTTTAATATTTGAAGGATGGGAAAGAAGAAGGTGCTAAGCAAATACTACTCACCTGTCTTCAACCCAAAGGCTTGAGGGGTCAAACACACATGATGCTTTCCATAAGTAGATGTTATTGGTGACAATTATTTAGGTATTCGAAGGTTCTGATATTTTTTTATCAATTTTCAACTTCAATCTTCTTGGGTTTAATCCTTATTCAAATATGTTAAAACTTTTAAGGTTTTTGTTTTAACTGGTGGTAGATGAGACTTGAGTGAGTATCTTGCAAAATATACAAAAGTGTTAGAAGTAGGGGCTAATGGATTGGGCTATGAGCTGCTAAAAGACTTGGCTCTGTTAGGTTTCCAAAATCTCAAGGTTATAGACATTATTGGCTTCAAGGCTCTTTATTGTATGCATTTTCTTATGAGACATTTTGGCTCTGTATTTGTATTCAATATTGAAGTTAAGGTAGTTAGATGTATAGCTTAGTGATCTAGGAAGGTGGATGAAAATTGTGAGTAAGATATTTGGCAGATGTTAGGACATATGTGTTTCACTTGTTAAGAACATATGTCATTCTTTTATGTAATTGGTTAATCCTTTGACAAAATGCACTTAACTTGTAATTGGATAGTTCTAGGTGTTTTTAATACTTCAAGAAACAAGGTTTCAAGATCAAGTGTTGAAGTCATCAAATCTGTCCAAGAAACAAGCTAAAGAAGTGCACATTTATTAAAGCTCGATACCTACTCGATAGCTTCTCGACACCTCGCTATTTGTCGAGGTTTATAAAGTTAGAATTTCTAATCTGATTTCTTGGGATCCATGAATGTGTCTTTGGGCCTTCTTTTCTCCTAACCTTAGACATATAAAAGGATTGTTTTAAGGGCCGTCAAAGTGTACACAAGTTGCAAAAGCATTGAGAAAACTCTGTTCAAGCAAACTGTGACCGGAGACAAAGTTTTGCCCTAGTTCATCTCTTCTGAAGAAATTACTGTGTATGTGCACCTTTGGATTTTGTGACCAAGGATCTTCTTGATCTTCATCGTAGATGAACTGAAGGACTTTGTAGCCAACAACTCTTTCTAGTTGGTGATTGAAGTCGCGTACTGGGATCCGCACATTGGTTAGTCACGTACTTGGCAACCGTGCATCAAAAAGGGGAACTGTCACTACAGAACAAGTCCAATGGGGTATTGGGGTAAAGGTTCAACTGTAGGTTGGTAAGGTACTTGGGATTCTTTTACTTGTAACCATTTGTTGTGATAATGGTGGAGTTTTGAGAGTGGTGACCTGAAAATCACCCGATGGGGTTTTTGTCATAAGGTTTTTCCCATTCGTAAATAAATCACCATATTATTTATTTTCCACTACATAATTAGTTATTGGTGATTTGTTTGTGCTACCTCGCGTTTACATGTTAAATTGATTAATTAATAACTTGGCTAATTAATTAATTTGTTTAATCACAAGGGGTCAATACGTTTTTGGCCTATCAAGTGGTATCAGAGTAGGCACACTTTGATTAGGTTTAATCTTTTCTGTGTTGATCCATTGACCCTTGTTTGTCATGGATAAATGACAATCATTAGTCATACCTCCTTTATTTGATGGTACTAACTATGCATACTGGAAAGTACGCATGAGAGCTTTCTTGTAGTCTTTAGATGAGAAAGTGTGGCAAGCTGTAGAGATTGGCTGGACCAAGCCAAAAGAAGCACCAGCCGATTGGGATGAAGCCAAGATCAAGGCGGCAAATTTCAATAGCAAAGCATTGAATGCCTTATTTAGCGCAGTCACCAATGAGAAGTTCAAGAAGATATCCTCTACTGAAACTGCAAAGGCAACATGGACCATCCTCCAGACAACCTATGAGGGTACAAAGGCTATCAAGGATTCAAAGCTTCAAAGGCTCACTAAAAGCTTTAAAGAAATAAAGATGGAGCAGGATGAGTCGTTCGATGAGTTCTATGCCAAGCTCAAGGACATAGTGAACTCAGCCTTCAATCTTGGTAAAACCATTCCTGAACCCAAGATTGTGAGGAAGGTGCTCAAATCTCTACCTGAAAGATTGCATGCCAAGATTACGGCGATAGAAGAATCAAAGGATATTGATAAGATTCCTTTGACTAAGCAGGTTGGAAACTTGCAGACGAACAAACTAGGACTATCTAGGATTGGCAAGTCGGGTAAAGGCAAAAGCATGGCCTTAAAGGCAAAGAGCAGTGACACAGATGATTCTTCCAATGATGAAGATTCCAAGATGAAGTCCTATATTACAAGGTAGTTCAAGAAGTTTATGAAGAATGCTAATGGGAGGAACTTCGACAAGGACCACAGACAATCTAGTTCTTTTCAGTTTAAGGGCCAAGACAAAGGGAAAAAGGATGCTAAGGATGGCAGTCAGTACACTGTTCCTGCAGGACCAAAGTGTTTTGGATGTCATGGATTCAATCACATGAAGCAAGAATGCCCCACATATCTCAAGAGCATTGGGAAGAGTAAGGCACTTGCTGCAACCTTGAGTGACACTAAACCTGAGGATGATTCCAACAATGAAGATGACGAAATCTTAAATGCCTTCACTGCCACAGTCAATCCTACTGAAGGGATTGTTGAAGATGTGAAAGAAGAAGAAGAATTGGTGGATTCTAAGTGTGAGAAGATGGATGATCAAGATGATATCCATACAGCCTATAAGAAACTTTACAAGCTCTCTGAGAAGCATGAGAAACTGTATAGGCTGGCCACCAAGAAGTTTAGTGATGTGGAACTTGATCCTAAAGAGCTTTCCAAAAAGTTTGATGAAGCAAATCAAGCAATTGGTGCACTGAGATTTGAGAACAATTTCTTGGCAGAGAAGACCAAGAAGCTTGAAGTGGAGCTATTTCAAGTCAGAGCTTAGTTGGAGAGGACTTTAAGTGCAAAGCTTGATGAGATGCTCAGCATTTAGAAATCTGCTTCGGATCGAACAGGTTTAGGGTATGGTCTTTCTTCCTCTAATAATGCTTCTACTAGTACCACTACTTTTGTTCCTCCTGCTAATAATGTTGATATTGAAAAAAATGATGTTAAAACTGAATTAGCTAGTGAGAACTTAGATAAGGGCAAATCTATCTTAGAAGCACCCCCTAAACAAGATAAGAAAGATGTTAAAAACCCTAAGGCTAAGATGGCTAACTCTCAAAAGCCTAAACAAAAGAAGCAGCATCTTTGTCATCATTGTGGAGCTGCCGGTCATACATAACCAAATTGCTATAAGTGGTTAGTCACACAACAGAGCAATGACATAACAGCTTCTGAAAGCCAAAATCAGCTTCACTCCTCTCTTGCTCCTCTCGGAGATCTTCTGAAAGCCCTCATGTTCCTTTTGAACTTGAACGGTTTCAATTCTTCCCCCTCACTGCCAGTTCAAGGATTCAATCAAAGAAAATTTTTTTCTAAGGTGTGGAAAAAAAAGGACTCTAAGTGATTTTATCACTTTCTTCTATCTTTTTTTTTTTTTTTTTTTTTTGCATTACTTGTGTGTTTTGCATTTATTTTGAGTCAGTCTAATTTTATACTTTGCTTTGTTTAACATGTTTATGTTTGTTTGTTTTCAATTTTTTTTATTTTGTTTTTTATATAAAAAAAAGTTTGAAAAATCAAAAAATACAAAAACAGTGTGTGTTTTGTATACATTAGTACTTGTGTACCTTGGATGGCCATTGAAACAAAATTTTCTAAACTTTGTATCTTCTGTAACTTAGATGAGCATTATTATGCACAACTAAGCAAGTGAGCTTTGTGGCTCTTGTTTGTGACGAGTAAGATTAAGTTATCTCTTGAACTTAACACTCGTATCACTTTTTTTGACGAGAAGGACTAGAAAATCCTAAGAGAAAGTCATAAATAATCATCTCACCACTATTGCTCGCCAATCATAAAATGACACCTGTATGCTTCGGCATAGTAAAAGTGCAGTGTCATAGTCACCTGTATGCTTCAGCATAGCAAAGTTGTAGTGTCAAAGACATCCGTATGCTTCGGCATAGCAAAAGTGCAATGTCAATACTTAACGTGTTGGGTATTTCTTTTCTCTCTTTTATATGCCCATGCATGATATGCTAAATAAAAGAAAATATGTAAAGAAAATAAAAAGAAAAAAGATCAAAAATGCTTTGAATATAATTGTAAGCATCTTTTCTAGGAGATGTAGGAGTTATACAGTGTGCCTCAAAGGTGATAGTCCCCACTAAACAATTATGATAGTGTGTGATTTAAAGTGATTTTCTCATATCTCAAATTGTCATAACATGTATACACCTATGCAATCTTGTGATGTTTTTCACACACGACACGCAATATTCTTTACTACTCTTGATACATGTGTAGGTACAATGTGATTTGGCCATCATAAGGTTTTACATGTGCTAATGTGTGCTCACTAAACTGTCTTGACTTGTTTTTGAAATATAAAATTTTTTAGACTTGTTTATAGTGTGTGTGTGTTTCTAAGGATCTATGTGCTTAAAATTTTTGTTGAAAAATGTTTTTGAGAGCTTAATATGTTGATTGGATCATTGGTTGAGTTGCATATTAGATTGCATTCATGTCTGTGTTTTTCACTTCTTGAAAACTATTTTGAAAAGCTGTCTTGACACCTACTCGACACCTCCTCGATACCTAGCTATCTGTCAAGCTTCCCAAAACTTTTTCTTATCACAATTTTCACACCTCCCCGACACCTGGTGGATCGATCGAGAAAGTTTATGTCTCCTCGATACCTTCTCGACACCTGGTGGATTGATCGAGCTTCTGTTCTTGGTTTGGTGGTTTGTTCCTCGACACCTTCTCGACACCTACATCTGTTGACAACCATTTCCTTAATACCTTCATCGACAGCTAGCTTGACATAATACCTTAGCTGTCAAGATTTACTGAGGTTCCTATTTAAATCTCTCGTGCGATCCGCTTCTCATTTCTCTCGATCTCTCTCTCGATAGCTCTCTATTTTTCTCTCCCAAACACTTTCATCTCACTCCAATCTTGTTCCTCAAGGTTTCTTCAAGCTTTTTCAAGTTTTTCTACACTTGGTAAGCTTCTAATCTCTTCTTTCTTCATGCATTTCATGTTTTGAAACCAAGGTTTTGCAGTTTTTGAAAAATTTTGGGGTTTTTCAAAATTGATGAGTTTTTGTTGAAATTTTGGGTTGGGTTTTCATTTAAATGTGTTTAAAATCTCATACATTGCATCACATTTGCACTATAATGGTATTTTCATGCAATTAGATGTGTGTCATATGCTTGTGTGCTAGTAGGATTGGATTGGGCTAAGCCCATGATGTATTTTCTTTTGCATGTCACATGTTCATGCATTTCCCATGCATACGTACTCTCTTTTCAATATATTTGATATATTTGAACTGCTTGGGACTTTTCTAATTGTCTTCTTTCTCTCCCTCTCTATCTGTTTACGTAGTCGTGTCTATGGCACCTAAGCGTAAGTCTGCTCCATCCCAGAACCCTCTACATTCTAAGACATCTTCATCTTCTGATCCTACTCCTTCTAACATTCGGTTTCGTGATGAGGATGCTCGTAAGGCTTTCTTGGAGAACTTCTTTAGACGAGGTGTTCATTCAGAACACCAAGTCATTTTGGCAGACTTCGCCGACACTGACCTTCCCTCTGTCATTCACAGTAGGGGATGGGAGTCACTGTTTGATGTCTCGGTCACTTGTCCTCTTGTGCTTATTCAGGAGTTCTACTCCAACATGCATGGGATTGATCATTCAATACCTCTTTTCTTCACTTGCAATCGAGGTACACACATTCCTGTCACACCGCAGTTTGTTGTGGATATGCTTCGGGTTCCTAGGATAAAGTTTCTTGACTATCCTAGTTGTGAGCGTCTGTGGACTGTGTCCAAAGATGAGCTCATGGCTGCTTTTTGTAAGTGCCCTATTGACTGGGGTGAGCATCAGTTTACACCATGTAAGCATTTTGCTAAAGGAAGTCATCCTGCCATAAGCTTCATGAGGGGGAGATTCTTAGTCCCCTTATGAATACTCTCTCTCTAGTCATCCTGCCATAAGCTTCAGTCATTTTTTGCCTATATCTACGACTGCGTTCCTGAGCCTTTTCTTTTTTTTCATCAAGTCCCTCCAGGTCTTCACACCTTTCTACTGCAAAAACTTCTTCTTCTTCCCTTTCTTTTTCTTGCATCTGCATGATCCTTAGGGATGAGGTCATTATCTCTACTAGGCTCACCACTTCAATCCCATAGACCAAGAAAAAAGGTGAAAAACCTGTGGCTAACTTAGGCGAATTCCTGTAAACGCAAAGAGCGTCTGGCAGGTGCATTGCCCATCCTCTCATGTACTCTTGGCTCATTTTACTAATAATTTTTATAAGGGTTTTGTTCGTTGCCTCCGCTTGCCCATTCCCTTGAGGATAATAAGGTGATTATCGGTGGTGTTTAACTTGGTAGAATTCTAGCATCTTCCTTACTTCACTGTTGACAAAAGGTGTGCCATTGTCACTGATGATTCTTTGAGGTACCCCGAACCTCACGATTATGTTTTCCTTGATAAAGTTTGCTACCGCTCCTCCGGTGGCTTTACATAGTGGTATTGCCTCTTCCGACTTAGTAAAATATTCTGTAACCACCAATATCCATATATATCTTCATGATGGTGGGTTAACCGGTCCTACCAAATCAAGCCCCCAAGTGTGGAAAGGCCACGGGGTCACCATGCTGTGCAAATTCTACGGATGGGTGTGGATTAAGTTGGCCTGTACTTGGCAACTGTGGCACTTTTTTACAAATTCTGCCACATCTTTCTTCATGGTAGGCCAGTAATAGCCCATTTGCAGCAGGGACCTGTAAAGTTTCTTCTTTCCCTAGTGTTCCCCGCATTCTCCTGAGTGTACTTCTTTCACCATTTCTCCTGCTTCTTCAGGGCCCAGACACCTCAAAGGGTCCCCATCATACCCCTTTTTGAAAAGGACAATATTGTGCATGAAGTAGCGTATCGCCAACCTTTTGAGTTTATATTTTTCACTGTGCTTCTGCGGCAGGATGCCTTCTGTTAGGTACTGCATAAATAGGTCTCTCCAGTCTTCGTAGGTGAACATAACATAACTTTCTTCTCTGTCTGTCGCAAGTTGGTAGGCCTCACACTGAGCTTGGACTTGGTCTGCATCTTTGCCCATAAAAACCTGCCCTTTGAAGCCTGCGGTAAAGGCTGACCTCTCCACAGGATCTGCAAGTTCTATCGTGTACTTCTTTTAGCTTTTTCTGGACCTCCTCTAATCTTATACATCTGGTTAAGACCCCACCTGGCATCCTGCGGTACAATTCCCCCTTCACTAGTTCGTAGTCTTTTAGTGCCTTCAGTCCTGCGGCATCATCTTCATTCACCAGGGCCTTTTTTATGGGAATCCGCCAGTCCCCATTGCATCGTTCCTCTCGGAATTTCTCCCTCAACGTATCAATTATCGATTCTCTCCTTTTGCTGACCTCTACTCTGGTGCTATCTCCTTCGAATATTATTTGTGAGCCTAGCGCGGCTAACGCGTCCGGAAACCGATTTTCATTCCTAGGTGCGTGCTCTATTTCAAAAGTTGAAAAATTTTCCTCCATTTTCTGAGCCATTGTTGTATATGGGGCTAAGTTAGGTTCTTTTAGAGAGAAGCTCCCGTTAGCCTGGCGGACCACCAAATTCGAATCGCCTAATACCTTTAAGTGTTTGACTCCCATTTCGAGAGCCGTGGCCAGCCCAGTTAGATAGGCTTCGTATTCTGTAGTATTTTTTGAATAAGGGAATTTCAATTTGAATGACAGTGCTACCGTTTCGTTTTCTCCATGGTACAAAACTACTCCCACCCCTCCAAATTAGGCGGTGGAGGACCCATCAAACTTCATTACCCACTGCTCCCTGGTTTCTTTTGCCATGGCTACTTCCCCCAGAACTTCATCATCCAGTGGGAACTCTTCCTTGCCTGGAAATTATGCCAATAAGTCCATTATAGCCTGGCCTTTTACCACCCTAGGTGTCCTCATTCTTAAACCGTATTGCAACAATTGTAGCAACCATTGGGATATCCTGCCAGAAAGGATCGGTTAATGCAGCAAAGCTTTGATGGCATGGGATGTGGTCATCAGCCACACTTTGTAGGCCAAGAAATAATGGCACAACCTCTGTGAAGCATATACAATGACTAAACACGCCCTCTCCACCCGGGTAATGGGTTTCTGCATGCTTCAAGGCGTGGATGATATAATATATTGGTTGCTCAATGCCACCCTCATCCTCCTGGGTGATTAACGCACCAATGGCATACGAATTGGTGGCCAAGTAGAGCAACAGTGGCTTCTTGTGAATTGGGGCCTGCACTGTGGGGAGGTTCATCATGATCTGCTGCAGCCTTTTGAAGGCTACCTGCTGCAATTTCCCCCACTCAAAATCCTGCCCCTTCCTGAGCAACTTGGTGAAAGCAAAGGTAATTGATGCTAATCCGGGAATAAATCTTTAGATGTACGAGACTTTCCCCAAGAAGCTCTTTAACTCCTTTACCATACTTGGAGGTCTCATGGTCACGATGGTCGTAGCTTTGGCAAGGTCCATGTCTATTCCCCTGCTATGAACTAAGAAGCCTAGGAACTTCCTAGAGGACATTCGAATGCGCATTTGAGAGGGTTCATTCTCAGTTTGAAGGCTATGTACCTCTCGAATACTCTCTTCAACACTTAGAAGTGTTCCTCTCTCCTTCTTGATTTTACTACTATGTCATCTACATAGTCCTCCAGTTCATGATGCATCATGTCGTGAAATATGGCCGTCATCACCCGCTGATAAGTGGCGCCCGCATTTTTGAATCCAAAGGGTATTATAGTGTAGTAGAAGTTGCCCATGGGTGTTCTGAAAGCAGTTTTCTCTGCATCTCTCGGAGCCATCCTAATTTGGTTGTACCCGCTGAACCCATCCATAAATGAAAACATGGCGCTTTCTGTCGCAGAATCTATCAGTAAATCCATGTTTGGCAAGGGAAACTCATCCTTTGGATAGGCTTTGTTGAGATTCCTGAAATCTACACAACATCTTATCTGGCCGCTCTTCTTCTTTACAGGCACGATGTTGGATAGCCATCGTGGGTGTTGGATAGGCTTAATGAATCCTACGGCAAGCAATTTCTGTACTTCTTTGATTATTTGCCCTTCTATCTCCGTGTGGAATGTCCTAGCAGGCTGGGCTATTAGCCTGGCCTCGGGGTCCACATTCAACGTGTGTGCAACTAGCCCAGGGTCTAACCCCGGCATTTCATTGTATTCCCATGCGAAGACGTCTTTAAATTCTTTCAAGAGCAATATCAGTTCTGGTTTTTCTGTTTCTGTCAAACTTGCACTAATTAAGATGGGTCTTAGTCCCTGTAAAACAGATCCCAAGTCAACTTCTTCGATTTCTTCCTCTACCATAAGCTGTACTTCCTTTTTCGTCACAACTTCCTCATTTCCCTTACTTTCTTCTTCTGACTTTTCTTGAACCATGCAACACCCAAAGTCCTCGTGCTGCTATTTATGGGTGGGGCCCTCCTGCATTTTACTCATGGGCCCCTCGCGCCTTCATAATTTATACACTATCCTACCGTCAGGACCTTGGATCCTGACGCAGTGAGGTGTATCCTCTAAGTCTGCGGTTGGCACTTCCTTCCTCTTCCTTTTTCGGGCCAGCAACTCCCTTAGGTTAGGCTCGGGATCATCCTGGATGTCTCTCCACTTAGGCACGAAGGTACCTTATGGCCTTGACACTGAATTTTCCCCGGACGGAGCCCATTGATTGTAGAACATGGTTTCTATTAAGTGAGCTTCTGCCTGCTCAAATGGTGAGTGATTCGCTGCTATGCGTATCATCCTGTCGTTCATTCAACCTTTCACACATTGGTGGTATGTGGATGGAACTAGCCTGTGTTTATGTAACCATGGTTTCCCTAAAAGCACGTGGCATAAGACTTCCGTTTTTACCACGAGGAACCGAGCTAGAGTAGCTATAGGTCCCACTTTTAACCACAATTGGATATGGCCTACGGTGTACTCTCCCCTTCCACTGAATCCTGTTACTTCCATTGGACACCCTTGGATCTTTCTTTTTGAAATCCCCGCAGCTTGCAGAGTGCTCAACGGGATGAGATTTACGGAAGCACCCGTATCTACTAAGGCTCTTTTTATAGGGATTTGATTTATGGATGCTGCCAGATAGAGAGGTCTCCTGTGGTCTGGGTACCTCACTTCTATATCTTCATCACTGAAGGTGATTTCGGTTAACTCCTGTAAGAGAGCCCTGTTATCTTGGACTTCTACTGATAAACATTTTACCCCTACCTCAGAGGCAATGCTTACTAGAGCCTCGGTGGCTACTTTTCTTTCTTTTGTTGTAAGGCCTAGCTGATCAAATAAGTTTTTAAATTTGGAGCTCTGCTGTAAAGTAGTAATCGCTGCGGCAAGCAGGGCCGAATTCTCTCCTTCGTCATCCACTGGATCTGCACAAATCACCACTACTGCTACACCCTTCCCTTTGTGATTTGGGAGTGAGTTTCTTTGGACCTCCTGCTGGGACAATTCTGAAGTCCCTTCCTTTATCCTACGGTGCACTAGTCTGCGGAGTGCCAACATTCTGCGCTAGAATATTGGACATAGTTTTGTAAACGACAAATATGCGGGTCCCTCCTTTCCTCTTTTGTGGGCTCCCTAGCAACTTGGTTAGGTTTGAAAACGCCATCAGCTATCCATTTGTCTAGCAGTATGTCTAGTTCTTTCACAGTGCATGGTATTGGCGAGCGAGTATCGTACTCTCTTCTGTCGGTCTTTCTCCTCCGCTTACTGGTGGATACCGCCATGGCTTGCAAGGCACTTCTTTTGTCCGTGCTTGGCTTTATGAACTGGGCAATTTTTCTTGCCTTTTGTAATAACTGCGCAAACTGGGAGATTTTGAGGTTTTCTAAAACTGCCTTGTACTCCCTGATCATATTCGTTATACACATCTCCACCAACGTCCTTTCTTCGCAATGGTCATAGCAGTCGAGTGCTATGTCCCTAAATCTCTTGATGTACTCCACCAAATCTTTACCATTCCTTTGCTTGGTCGCTTGTAGTGTTGCGAGTGTCACCGTTTCTTCTCCGTAAAAGTACTTGGTACAAAATACATCTACTATATCATCCCATGTTGGGATTGACCCTGGCTTTAAGCCAATGTAGCAGGTATAAGCTTGGTCACACAATGATTTAGAAAATTCTCGAAGACACAAGTCCTCGACTACGGCATAAGGGCCAAGCGTATTGATGAACTTGCTCACGTGCTCTACAGCACTTCCCTTCCTGCCATCATATTGTGCGAAGACTCGTGGTTCATACCTCTCGGGATATGGTTTACTGAGCACCCATAGTGGGTATGGGGGTCTACATGTGTAGAATCTCTCCTTTGGTCCTCTGGCTCTCCTTTGCTCCAGGAGAGTTGCTACTTCTACCATAGTAATAAAATGTTGATCCTATTCTGTGGGACACCTCCTACTAGTGTCTCTTCTGCCGCATGCTCTGGTTCATGCTTTCTTCCTTTCTCCTTTGCTCTATCCATCTTTAACTGATGAATTTCTTCCATCATTTGCTACTGCGAATGCTGTGGAGCCTGCAACACTTCCACAAAGGTGTTGGCGTTGTCAGCGGGGATCCTTGGAGGAGGTTGGGGTCCAACCCCCATCTCGTTAGCACCTTCTGCCTGATTAGGCTGTGGTTGGTGGGGCATTGTAGGCCTGGACTCTGCTTGTGAGGGTATAGCACGCATAATCCATGTTGTCCTGGACTTCGGAGGCATTTGCTTGCGAGGGCTCTTGTCCCTAAACTATTTCTCAACTCCCTAGTGGAGTTGCCAATTTAATGTAAGGGCCTTTTTTACTGTGTTGGGCTGGGCTGTCCCTTTGTGGTTGTAGGCCCAAGTGTTCTGGGTTGCGGAAGTCGAGACCAGTCCAACTAGAACTCAACTTGGCCGGCTTGTGCACAAACTAGGCCCCGTCTACCAAGAGAGTGTTTGCGGCAAGCAGTGTTGTTTCAGAAAAGCTTGCAATAGACAGACATAATTGATAAAAACAGAGCAATGTATTCTAGAATGGCCAGATAATTCTTTTAATAATGAATGACCGAATCACAATAATATGAATAATTTTGACAAATAAAGTAGTAAAGGCAAATGGTAATAAAGATTAATCAACGAATAAAGGGAATAAACCCAATTTGGTCCGCGGGGGGGCAAAGTCAAGAAGGAAGAACGCCTCTTCTCAAAAATGATTAACCTCCAAGGAAAAGGAAATTCCTACCATGGAAATTAATGGGTTTAAGGGAGGCGTACCTGAATGGACAATGCCCAGGACGATTCTCGAAGAGAGCAGGGATTTGAAAGGGAGAGAAAGGAAGGGACCTATCGGTGCATGCCACTAACACTTGCTCTTTTTCTCTCTTTCTTTCTTACTTTTCTAGTCTTTTCTTAGTGATTTTCACAATGGTAGTTTTTAGTATTATACTCCTCTATTTTTCTAAGTATGTTACAGAGTATTTTCCGTTGTGTTGTGTGGTATTGCTCTCGTGCTTGTTGTTTTTGTACACGGCAAAGGCTTCCTTTATAGTGCCTGCCGTGATCGATTTTACTATTCTACCCCCTAATCGCCTTTGTTTGATCTAAGCGTACTTGCCGACCATTACTGTTCAGTCTGCGAGTTCTCCTGTTACAAACACAGACAACTTTTTGTCTGTTAGTCTGCCACGGCACCTCTTCCTGCCGTGGTGATATTTCTCTCTCTCTCTCTATCCCTCATAGCATGCACTTATTGGTTCCAACTCAGCCTTGCCTCTTTTGGATGGTATGTCATCTCAGCAAGATGTATCCCCCAAAAGAGCTTGAGCAGGAACCTTAAAACAGGCCTTCCCCTCTCCCCACCTCCAAACCATGCCCTCTTACCTCTGACCCACGACCCCACCACGTCCTATATTGGCTGGGTACAGGCTGGTGGTGCCTGGGCCTTGCGCGTGTATATGTCTGAAATCTGCCTGCTGTTCATGCATCTATCGTGTACTGGACACTTTACTTGCATTGCCTGTCGTCCGTTCTTGGCTTTTCCCGAGCTGCTACTCTGATTTCCCACCCTCATAGGGTCTGGGCTTTATTGAGTACTGGGCTTTGTGTTCTCTTCAGCCTAATTCTTTAATTGCCTTAGCTTCCCACCATGTTACTCGGCCTTTCCTGCCACGGCGATTTGTTCTTGATAGGCCTCTTTTCAGGCCTACCGTTCCTTTCTTTCCCCCAATGGCTTAATATGGCCACTGGTGTTCTCGCTTGTGGGCTCCCATGTTCCTCTCTTTTCACTTGGGCCTATCCAGCCCATTTACTTCCTTTGGACTTCCTCGATCCATTTACTAACTTTGCATCCCATGGGCATTTACTAACTCAATTGGGCTTCCATGGCCCAATTTCCTCATTCTCATCCTTGGGGTTCATGGGCTTGCCATTATCCCCTACTTTCTTTGTTTACATTATTTTGGGCCAGCCGCGGCCCATTCTCACTTTTCCATACCACATACTGCCCATAGGTGCTATTTTCTCTCTTTCCAGGCCTTTTAGGTCCACTTACTTCTTCCAGACCCGTTTATTTATATTTAGAGCCTATGATCCATTATTCTTGCTGCTTGAGCCTAATGGTTTTTTCTTAGCCTGCCGCTTATTCGCTGCCCATATTTCTAGGTTGGGCTGCCTTATGTGTATTTCAAAAAATGACCCTCAACACAGATAATATTAAAACAAATTTATTAATCACAACATTAATTCATACATAGTGTCATACATAGCATCATAAAATAGGATTTTAGGGCACTAATCCTAACAGCAACATGTTTCTTTTATCAACTTTAAACCGCTGGAACTTTACTGAACATACCTCTTGGCTCTCCAAATCATGACTCCCAAAGTTTCCCTAAAGAGACTCATGAGCTTGGATCATAAGCCGAATATGAGATGATGTACCTTGGGTTTTGTTGTCATTTTGTGTGAATATGGACTTTTGTTGAAGAAGCCACTTTCCATGAATATGAGAGAGGTAATATGGGCTGTGAACTTTGATTCATTGTGTGAGTCCAATCCATATGTTGATGTTGATGATATCATAGGTTAGAATCCCTATTGATGAAAAGTAAATGTGGACCATGAATATGCCTCTTGAAGCAAGGATCTCACGAGTCATGTGAGCCAAATCGATGTAGTTGAATGAAATATGAGCTTATTTTGAGTTTTAAGTAGATTTACCCAAAAAATCAATAATATGTTGATGTGGCATGGGTTGCCAATAAAGTAGTGCCACGTGGGGCGAAAAAAGAGTCTTCAACACTATTCAAAACTTGGGGGGAAAAAAAAAAAGAAGACAAAGTGGCTCACTAAATCGAATGGGCACTATATAGGCATTGCCTCTTTTTATATAGTTAGTAGGCATTGATTCTATCTAAAATTATAGAATTTATTTAATGAATAAAAAATCCTATGCTTTCATGCTAAATATTATATAAGGTAATATTGCTAAACATAGTCAGTATTATTATATTTATATGCGGCATATCTATTAACGTGATATACATCACCGCATACCCTTAGCATAATAGTCTCTCTACAAGTGTAAGATTTTGTAAGGTATGGGGCAAGAGTCGGGGTTCAAATCTCCACAAGAGAGCTTTACACATATATACATTTAAATTAGGCTAGAATGAGATTTCTATCTCAGATTTAAAAATAGAAAATTATATATTTTTGGTGCAAACACAATAATAATGGAAATAACACAACGAGAAACTAAATAATACTTCTAAATATTATTAATTTAAAGAGAAAATTACACAACACTATTTGGACTAAGGTGCGACACTTGCTCTCTTTAAGGAGATTCAAGCCCTTGGTTGGCTAAAATTTGTAACCGGTGCAGACATTTTCTGACTTGTCTCCCCTGGGATACAACAACCTAACAAGTGTCGTATGGTTAGAACAACCTCTGCACAAAGTGTTCGTCGGGGGTGGTTTTTTGCACAACCATGTGTCTTCTGCCGGAGGTGTGACTTTGCTAGACCCAAATTTGTTTTGGGGAGTCCAATACAGAACTCGACAATTCTGGATTGGACAATTCGTACATCTGCAGTGAACCGACCAGCTCTTGAACTTTGATGTCGTCAAGATCCTTACTTTCTTTAATGGCCGTTACTTTGGCACGAAAACTTTCTAGTAGCGACCGAAGGATCTTCCTTACAACTTTAGAATCCTTCTTCTTTTCCCCCAAATTAAATTTGCTGACGACCACCTCGTTCAGTTTATTGTAAAATGAATCAAAGGACTCATCCTTAGTCATCTTTAGCTCCTCAAAATGAGTGGTCAACATCTGTAGTTTGGTGTTTTTCACCTTCATAGTTCCTTCATAAGTTGTCTCCAAAATTTCTCATGCTTCCTTAGCAACGGTGGTATGTGAAATCCTATGAAATTCTTCTAGAGAGACACCACAAAAAATAGCATTCAATACTTTACTATTAGCATTAGCTACGACAAGAGCTGCCTTATCCCAAGTGGATTTGGCAGCCTCTGGCCTAGTCCAACCAACCTCAACAGCATCCCACACAGCATTATCAATAGAACATAAAAAGGCCATCATGCGGACTTTCCAAAATGCATAATTATTACCATAAAAAAACAATGGTATATTAAGAGATTGAGACCTATCCATCTCAACAAGGGGTCAAGGATCACACTTAGGTATTAAAACCACAGAAAGTGTACCCGCTCTGATACCAATTGAAAGTTCAATATGTATCTAAAACACCCATGAACGTTAAGACCCCCAACTATAAAGTTAACAATTCAAGCTTTATATCAAACAATGTATGTGCGGAAAATGATAACAAGCTTATAATAGAATTGATAAAAAATCTAAATCATAAATAATCACAATCACAGTAGTAATTAAATGGTAAAGATAAAGGGAAGAGAGAAGCAAACACAAGGACAACATGCGATGTGTTATCGAAGAGGAAACCGAAGCCGTTGGCGTAAAACCTCTCCGTCGCCTTCCAAACAGTCAATAATCCACTAGAAAATGTAGTTGGAATACATGAACAGTAATAGACCCTCCAAGCCTAATCTACCCAGGTACCTAAGCCCTCCAAGCTACCTGCTCCAACGAGGTTGTGCCGAACCTTTTTCTTTTCTAGCTTACCGGATTCCGCTACTAAACCATAACATCAACCAATGAATATTGGTTCCTTCCAAACTGCTTCCCTTAGCACCAAATGAACCTTCTCACAGACATGGGTGTGGTGAGAAAAGGATTTGGTCAATAACCTCTCAAGGATGTATCAATGGAGAGGAAGAGTGTAGAGGAATTTGTAGAGTCTCTTAGATGAAGATTGGGGATGGGGCAATCTTGTTTTGCTTTAGGGTTTCTCTCACAAAATTCTCTCTGGAAACTCTCTACATTTCGTGGGTATAAGGGTCTATATATAGTGGTGTGTATTTGGAATACGAAGAGACATTTTTTGCCATACAAGGCTGGTTGGCGGCTTGGCCCTGCGGCTTGTCCAAATCGCGAGTTCAAGTCGCGAAGTAGTGGCCCGGTGTAGTGCGACAGCTGGCGTGACCCTTCAGTTCCCTTGTGTGCTTCTCACGTGCTTGCAGTTGGCGGCTTACCAGTCGTGAGTCAGCCACGAGTTCTAGCCGCGAAACTCTGCTTCTTTACACAAACTTGAGCTTTTCTTCACACTCTCTTCACACACTACCCTTAAATGAATCTCACCTAAATACAGGGTTACTAAGTGCTAAATTACAAGCAAATTGGCACGGAATAAAGCTAACAAGATAGTTGATAAATTTCAACCTTACAAATGATCAAGATGATATCCATATAGCCTATAAGAAACTATACAAGCTTTCTGAGAAGCATGAGAAACTGTATAGGCTGGCCACCAAGAAACTCAGTGACGTGGAACTTGATCGTGAAAAGCTGTCCACAAAGTTTGATAAGGCTAATCAAACTATTGGAGCATTGAGATTTGAGAACAATTTCTCGGCTGAGAAGACCAAGAAGTTTGAAGCGGAGCTATTTCAAGTCAGAGCTCAATTAGAGAGGACTTCAAGTGCAAAGCTTGATGAGATGCTCAGCATTCAGAAATCTGTTTCGGATTGAACAAGTTTAGGGTATGGTCTTTCACCTCTAATATTGCTTCTACTAGTAATATTGTTTTTGTTCCTCCTACTAATAATGTTGAAATTGAGAACAATGATGCTAAAATTGAATTAGCTAGTGAGAACTTAGATAAGGGTAATTCTATCCTAGGAGCACCCCTTAAGCAAGATAAGAAAGATGTTAAAAACCTTAGGGCTAAGAAGGCTAACTCTCAAAAGCCTAAACATAAGAAGCAGCATCTCTATCATCATTATGGAGCTGCCGGTCATACTTGACCAAATTGCTATAAGTGGTTAGCCACTCAACAGAGCAACGGCTTGATCACATCTGGAAGCCAGAATCAACTTCAATCCTTTCTTGCTCCTCTTGGACATCTTCTCAAAGCCCTCATATTCCTTTCGAACTTGAACGGTTTCAATTCTTCTCCCTCACCACCGGTTCAAAGGTTAATCAACGAAAAGGTTCTTCAAAGGAGTGGAAGGAAAATGGCTCCAAGTGATTCTATCACTTTCTTCTATCCTCCTGTTTTTGTTTGTTGCATTACTTGTGTGTTTTGCTTTACTGTTTTGAGTCAGTCTAGTTTTATGCTTTGCTTTGCTTAACATGTTTTTGTTTATTTATTGTTCAATTTTGCTTATTTTTGTTTTTTTTTTTTTTCATATAAAAAAAATTGAAATATAAGAAAATACAAAAAAAGTGTGTGTTTTGTGTACATTGGTACTTGTGTACCTTGGATGGCAATTGAAACAAAGTTTTCTAAAATTTGTATCTTTTGTAACTTAGATGAGCATCTCTATGCACAACTAAGCAAGTGAGCTTTGTGGCTCTTATTTGTGATGAGTAAGATTAAATTATCTCTTGAACTTAACACTCGTACCACTCTTTTTGACGGGAAGGACTAGAAAATCCTAAAAGAAATACATAAATAACCATCTCACCACTGTTGCCCATCAATCGTAATATGACACCTGTATGCTTCAACATAGCAAAAGTGCAGTGTCAATGACATTTGTGTGCTTCGGCATAGCAAAATTGGAATGCCAAATATCATTGGGTATTTCTTTTCTCTCTCTTATATGCCCATGCATGATATTTAAATAAAAGAAAAATATGCAAAGAAAATAAAAAGCAAAAAAGATTTTTAAAAAAATGCTTTAAATATGATTGCAAGCGTGTATTCTAGGAGACGTGGGAGTTATAGGATGTACCTCGAAAGTAATAGTTCCCATCAAACAATTATGATTATGTGTGAGTTAAAGTGATTTTCTCATATCTCAAATCGTCATAACATGTATACACTTATGCAATTTTGCGATGTTTTTCACACACAACACGCAATATTCTTTGCTACTCTTGATACATGAGCAAATACAATGTGATTTGGCCATCACAAGGTTTTACATGTGTTAATGTATGCTCACTAAACTGTCTTGACTTGTTTTTGAAAGAGTGAAACACATACGTCATCATTAAATATAAAAACAACACATGATGTATGTAAATGGTTACAAAACCAAAAGATACACAACACAAAATATATGTCAATATCAATGTGTATCAAACTAACTCTCCCCCTTAGTTAGTTACATCAAAAACATTCTACCCTTTAACATGAAGTTCTCCCCCTAAGTCTATTACTCCCCCTGAGGAATGACATTCAATTCTCAAATTTCTCCCCATTTTTGACATGATTGTCAAAGGGCATAAAAAGCCAAAAGACATGACAGGAGACAGATAGAAAACTGACAAAGAGGGAAATGAGGAGAACAAGGAACCATAGACCTACAAGAAAAAGAATAACAAGATGCTATGAAAAAAATGTAAAACAAAAAAAAAAATGAATTGTATACAAAGGAATCTCGATCGATCGAGAGGTGTCGAGACAGGTGTCAAGAAAGAAGGCAAAGATACAAGAACAGAAGCTCGATCGATCGACCAGGTGTCAAGAAGCTATCGAGAGGTCAGAAACTTTCTCGATCGATCCACCAGGTGTCGAGGAGGTGTCGGGATTGCGATAAAAAAAAGCTTGAGAATCTCGATAGATAACAAGGTATCGAGGAAATGTCGAGGAGGTGTCGAGCCAACAGATAAAAGCAGCTTTTCGAGAAGTGAAAAACACAGACATGAATGCAATCCAACATATACCTCAATCAATGATCCAATCAACATATTAAGCTCTCAAAATCAACTTTCATCAAACAATTTAAGCACATGGATCCTCAGAAACACACACATACACTAAACAAGTCTAACCAATTTTATATTTCAAAAAGAGGTCAAGACAGTTTAGTGAGTATACATTAGCATATGTAAACACTTGTGATGGCCAAATCACATTGTACCTCACATGTATCAAAAGTAGTAAAGAATATTGCATGTTGTGTGTGAAAAACATCGTAAGATTGCAAATGTGTATACATGTTATGACAATCTGAGATATGAGAAAAAAACTTTAACTCACACACAATCATAACTGTTTGATGGAAACTATCACCTTCGAGGTACATCCTATAACTCTCACATCTCCTAGAAAACACGCTTGCAATCATATTTAAAGCATTTTAATATTTTTGTTTTATATTTTCTTTGCATATTTTCTTTTAAGCATATCATGCATGGGCATAAAAATAGAGAAAAGAAATACCCAAGATGTTAAGCATTTGACATCGCATTTTTGTTATGCCGAAACATACAAATGTCTTTGACACTGCACTTTTACTATGCCAAAGCATACAGGTGTCATATTATGATTGGCGGGCAACAATGGTGAGATGATTATTTATGTCTTTCTCTTTTGATTTTCTAGTCCTACCCGTCAAAAAGAGTGATATGAGTGTTAAGTCCAAGGGATAACTTAATCTTACTCATCACAAACAAGAGCCATAAAGCTCACTTGCTTAGTTGTGCACGGAGATGCTCATCTAAGTTACAAGAGATACAAAGTTTAGAAAACTTTGTTTCAATGGCCATCCAAGGTACACAAGTACCAATGTACACAAACACACTATTTTTGTATTTTTCTGATTTTTCCTTTTTATTTTTATTTTGAAAACAAAACAAAATAAAAACTAAACAACCAAACAAAAACAGATAAACAACATGAATGCATGAAAGAAAAATGTATATGCATGAAGGCATGATAGAAAGATGTAGATACATGAAAGCATGATTCCAAAAACAGATAAGAAATCAAGAAAAAGAGTCCTACTTTAGATAGAAAGAATTAAAATAGAGGGCAAACAGAAAAGACAATTAAGTCTTAGGCTCCTTTCTCACCCACATAGCACGAGTCTTTGGCCGTGAAAATGAAAAGGCACGTGTCCTAGTATGACTACTAAAGGATATAGAGGAATTATAATTTCCCTGAAATTGAGTCAAAAAGCTCAAAACTTTTAATAACTCACCAAGAATAGGTACAGAGCCTTTAGACAAAGGATGAGACCTATTTGACACTTGCTTATGAGGAAACAATTTGAAACAATTGGGACGAGTGTGTCCAGAAACACCACAATAGTGACAAACATGAGCAGTTTTAGAGCTACTTGGCTTCCTAGAAGTAGGTCTAACCTTAGAGGTTAACAAAGACCTGAACTTGGGACAATTTGGCCTAATGTGACCAACAATATGACAATGATGACAAGTGGGGACAAATTCAAAATTTTTATTCATCCTAGGAGAAGTTTTAGACATAGGTTTAGAAACTTTAGCATTAACATCAGAATTTTTACCTTTGTCTATCCTAGCAATTTTAGCCTTTAACTCTTCATTATTCCTTTTAAATGGGAGAACATAAAAATCTTTTTCTTTTGAGTTAGGCTCAACAACAAATTTGGCACTAGTTAATTTTTCAACTTCAGTTTTAAATTCAACTAGTTGCTCTTCCAAACTCTTAATTTTGTCCACCTGAGATGAAATTTGAATTTCAAAATTCTCATTCAAATTATTGGCTTCATCTAATTTTGCAATCAAATCATCTTTTTCAAGCTTAACCTTTTTAAATTTAGTTTTTAATTTTGCCGAATATTCAAGAGATTTCATACAAAAATTATAAAGCTTGTAATAGGAATCTTTAATATCATCATCATCATTCAACATAAGATCATGCAAATCAAAACAATCAACAGTTTCCATGACAACAAGGGTCAATGGATTAACACAGCAAAGATTAAACCCTAATCAGAGTGTGCTCGCTCTGATACCACTTGATAGGCTATAAACTGAATGACCCCTTGTGATTAAACTAATTAATTAATTAGTCAAGTTATTAATAAATCAATTTAACACGCAAACGCGTGGAAGTACAAACAAATCACCAAATAACTAAATATGCAGTAGAAATTAAATGACATGGTGATTTATTTACAAATGAGGAAAACTCCTGCGGCAAAAACCCCACTGGGTGATTTTCAGGCCACCACTCCTGAAACTCCACTATTATCAAATCAAGCGATTACAAGTAAAGGAATCCCAAATACATTACCAACCTACAGTTGAACCCTTACCCCTAATACCCAATTAGACTTGATTTGTAGTGACAATTCCCCCTTTTGATGCACGGCTTCCAAGTACTTGACTAACCAATTTGATGCGCAAATCCCAATACACGGTTTACTCCTTTGCACGAATCCTAGTACGTGACTAACTCCACAGTGACCTCTTGATTGTTGTAGTTGATTTGCAGCAGCTTCACATAGAAACACCAATAAGATCTTCAATATTGGTGCAAGAGATTTTACTTGGTTACAGAACCCAAAGGCGTACAAGAAACACAGCAAGAACTCTTTCTTCTATAAGAGGAGGCTAGAATTTCAAAAAGAAAACCTTATAAAGCTCTCTAGGGTTAGGCTTTTCTTTTTCCACCTCCTTTAAATAGGAGCTTTAATGGGCTCTCCTATTCCAAATAGGTTTACACAAATTTTGGGCTTTCCTAGTCCAATAAGGATTATACAAACCTACAAACAAATAGCCTTTTAGAATAAAAACGTTGTGGCTATAATCTGAAAACCCGTAAGCTTGATCGATCGAGACATCTATCGAGCTTTAATGAATCTCAACAGATTGAGCTTCTGTCGAGGAGGTATCGAGACCTACAGATTGCACTTTTCTTGAACAGTTCTTGAGTAATCTTCATGTCTTCAATTTAACCACTTGTGATGATCATCTTGAACCTACTTAGATTTATCCAAATACAAGTAAAATGAGTTTTGTCAAAGAATATGCCAATTACATAAAAATATGGGCATCGTCTTCTTTTGATCCTACTCCTTCTAACATTCAGTTCCATGATGAAGATGCACGAAAGCTTTCTCAGAGAACTTTTCTAGACGAGGTGTTCATTTGGAACGCCAAGTCATTTTGGCAAACTTCCCTGACACCGACCTTCCCTCTGTCATTCACAGTCAGGGATAAGAGTCATTGTGTGACGTCCTAGTCACCTGTCCTCTCATGCTTATCCAAGAGTTTTACTCCAACATGCACGAGATTGATGTTCAGTACCTCTTTTCTTCACTCACGTTCGAGGTACGCGCATCCCTATCACACTGCAACTTGTTGCGGATGTGCTTCGGGTTCCAAGGATAGAGTTTCCTGACTATCCTAGTTGTGAGCATCTGAGGTCTGTGTCCAAGGATGAGCTCATGTCCACTTTCTATGAGCGCCCTTTTGATTGGGGTAAGCGTCAATTTACACCATATCGGCCTTTTGCTAAAGGTCCTAGATTCTTGAACATAGTGATGACCTTTGTACTCCATCTACTCTCACTACAACTCTATTACAGAGCCTTGTACTCGATTTTTGTTGTCCCTTCTTGATCATCTTACTATAGACTTCCCTTCACATTTTATTCTTTCCCTCATAGATGTTCATCTAGACTCGGCGTCTCGTGATAAGCTCATCTTTCCTTTCGCTATTGCGAGGATTCTATGCCATTTTTCTGTCCCTTTTCCCTTGTCCAACCACTTCACACACATTTATGCCATAGGCATCTCTACCATAAAATGTAGTGAGGCGTAGTTTCGATCGCGTCAAGAGTCAGCAGAACCTCCCTCCCTTTCAAATCCATCCCGTTCAGCACCATCTTGGTCTACTCCATCTACATCTACTTCCTCTTCTTCCATGAGCAATGTGTCACTTGGAGACATCATAGTGCAGCTGCAACGCATGGATGCTCGCCTTAATACACTCTCTACTAAGTTGTATCAGGTGAACGTTCGTGTCGGTCGTATTGCATGATGGCAGGCAGCCATGGGTGGCTTTGCTTCTGAGGCTTCTCCTTCACCACCTCCTCCAGCGGCTTTTGATTATGATGCTGAGGATGATGCTATTGATGACGATGATGCTTCTGATGATGATGATGGAGATGCTAGCTCTATCGATGAGATGTCTACTTGACACTTTTACCCTTTGTCATTCGTGACAAAAAGGAAGAGTAGTTTCGGGATATGAGAGTAGTCATTTTTAGGGGGAGAGTTAGTATAGGACTTTTGTGTTAGAGGAAGTGTTGTTGATATGAGGGATGTAGTGTGGATATGATGTATATTTTCTTTTCTTTCTTTTTTAGATACATTGTTCTTGTACATTGGGTCTTATGACTATTTTTACACATACATTGTACTTATATTCTTTATATGTGGATGTATGTTTCTTTCACCCATCTTTCATGTGTTGTTTCTTTTCTTCCTTTATATACATGCTTCTTATACTTATATACAATCTATTATTTCTATTTCACACTAAGATGCCTTGATGAGTTTTGTTTAAAGTGTTTTAGAAATATAGGTTGTCAAAGTCTACTTGCCATAAACTCTCTTCTTGTAAAGTTTTTTAAGAGTTTGTGTTAGGATAGATTTTATTGTATTCAACAAGTGAATATGAGTTGAGTGATTTATGACGTCTCTCATATGTTTATTTGTTAGTTATAGTTTTGTCACGGATTGCCAAAGGGGGAGATTTTTAGGACATATGTGGTTCACACCAACAGCTTACATGTTTTTATAGTGTTTAATAACTTGATCGCACCTTACTTGCTCATGTACATACCATGTATTCAACTTGTCATAAGCTCAATGAAAGTTTTGTTTGTGTGCAAGTGTTTTAGGTTACAGGTATATACATGCAAGTGCTTCACAACTTCTAGATTAGGTGTGAGTGAGTTTTTCCACTGTTCCTAAACTCACGTTTAAGTCTAGAGTCTGTTTTAGGAGTTTTGTCACAAAATAGCCAAAAGGGGAGATTTTAAAGTTATAATTTACAACTATATGTTTTGTTGGTTTTTATTCCGTGCCAAATTTGATTGTAATCATGTTCAATCTTTTATACCCTGTATTATTTGTGAGATTTCATTGTAAGGGTTGTGTGAAAGAGACTTATGGCATGAAGACTAAAGCTGTATTCGTGAGTAGCTCGCGACTAAGCATCCCGTGAAGTAAAGCATGCGCTGTGCACATGACTGGAATGCAAAGTGTTGCGGTCTTGGTGCTACTAGGAAGCATTGGAAGAAGCTAAGGATGGCAGATGTAACATGGAGCTTGTTGCGGGATCCGGAGAGTTAGACAAGATATGGTTCCAAGAAGTCTTGTTGGAGTAGGAGTTTTGAGGGCTTAGGTACATCAGGTAGATTAGGCTTAGAGGGTCTCTTGCTAACTCATGTATTCCAACTGATTGTCTAGTGGATCGATTACTGCTTGGAGGGCAGCGAAGAGGTTTTTCGCCTAGTTCTTCGGTTTTCTCTTCGATAACACATCGGCGTATTATCCTGTGTTTGCATCTCTCTTCCCTACTCTTTTACATTCTATTTTACTGCTGTGTTGTTAAGATTATGGATTGGAGTAACTTGTTTGTTTATCCGCTTGTATTTACGCTATTCCGCACTTAGTATTAAGTTAGTGTAAAATCAATCGAGCCGTAACTTTAATTTAGGGGTCCAAAAAGCTCTTGTGTTTTCAACACATTTTTTAGCATTCATTATTGGAAAATTAGAATATGATCATTTTTGGTTGTTGCGTATGAAGTGGTATTTTCAATAAAAACATACACGATTTAGATTCCTTCTCTCCCCACAAACTGTTGAATTGTCAGAAAAAGAAAGTCATTGGAAAAAAAAAACATCATTTGACTGACTATGTGTTTAGGGAATAAAAATAATTTAGAAATTTGGTTTTTTTTTTTTTTTTTTTTTTTTTGCTTATTTTATATACTAGTAATTGGTACATGTGTTGCACAATTTTTTTTAATAAAATTTTTGTAAAAACTAAAACAAAATTTAGTGTACATTAAAATAACAAAATTATAATGAAGAGAAGTAAAATGGTTGTTTTTGCTTTCAAAATTTATTTAATAATAGTGAGATTCGAAATATATTAACCACTCACCAAGATCCTCATATGATATTCCATTCTTTTTTAATATCTTTATCATTTTTGTTTTTAAGAAAATCTCATTTAATTAAACATAGATTTGCCATTAAGTTAGCAAAGGAATTTTTATTATAATAATAAAAGCAAGGAAACTTCCTTCCAAAAAAAAAAAATGGTTAGTCAAACTTCTTTTCCTTGAGGTTTGAGGGAATGAAACTCTATCACAAACCTAAAGGAAAAAAAATAGTTCCCCCTTGACATTCATTTGACCTAATTCTACTAAATTGGTATAAAAAAATATCGTATACTTGTAACACCCCATATATTTTTTTTTAAAGCATTTTTTCCAATGAGAATAATATCTAAATTGGACTTTTTTTTTAATCAGTGTGGTTAACTATTTTATGGAGGATTTTTGAATATTTGGGCATGTGATAGTATTTAGTTAATTTTGGAATGGGCCAATTTAAATATGGCGAAACTTTAAGGGTAAAGTTGTAATTTTGATCCCAAGATATTTTGGAACAAGTGGTCCACAATGCTCCCATCAACACAGCCCCTTTCTCTGATCACCATACGCATGCCCTTCTCTCTATTTCTCTATTTTTCCTATCTCACTCAGCCACCAAAGCCCACACGCATAAACACTCCAGCTCCCTCTATTTCTCTCACTCCCTCACGAGTAAACCAGCCATCCACCACCACTTTTGGCGGATTTCACCGGAGAACTTCATTAGAAACCCCATATGCTCCATTCTCTCAAAGCTTTAAAGGTAAAACTCTTAATTGTTTGGTAGCTTTTCAAGTTTTTCTAAGATTTCTTTCTGTTCTAAGCTACATGAGTGGTATACATGTGATTAAGTACATGGGTTTTTGATTTGGTGGACTTAATTGTTAAATGGTTAAGGGTTTTTACAAGTGGTGATCATTTGGGGTTTCTCCATGGTTAAAACTTGGGTCTCCTTGAGCAAATTGTGTGGGTTGATTTTGTGGAAGTTGGGGTTGATTTTTGGAAGTGTGTTCTTTGCATTTAAATGACTTTGGCAAATGTGGGTGTGAGTGGAGTGATAACTACAAATTTATGCAAGTTACGTGTGAGCATGTGCTTTTGCATACAAAGTGTTTGATAAGTTGTTTATATGAGATTTTGGGTTTAATTCCTTGTTCTTAATATGCTTTAAATCTGGTGGTTTTTAATGTGAGTGAATTCTCAAATAATTTCGGCTAGTCTTGCAACTACAGCAATTTTCTAAGGCTATCACGTCAGATTTGAGTCAACCGCAATGCATGATTTTTAAAAAATTACAGAAAAATATTTTTGGGCTGAAGTTTCTGTGGTGTATTTTATACATATAGGGGAATGTTCCCTTAAAGTTTTGAATTAATCAGATAACGTTTCATTGACCAAACAATTTTTACAAAATGGCCGCCCTGCTATGTTGGGTTGGGTTTTATTTAAATGATCCTATATGCTCATGCATTGCATCACATTTGCATTTTCACAATGTTTCATGCATTATAGATGTGTGTTTTCTTTGTTGAAATCTTGTGTGTTGATAGGATTGGATTAGGCTAAGCCCATGATGTTTTTATTGTTGCATATCACATGTTCATGCATTTTTCATGCATATGTACCATTCTTTTCTATCTTATTGATATTGATTGTGTTTTGTACTCTTTCGCTTGTCTCTCTCTTTCTTTCTCTCTTTCGGTTAGTCTGCGCATAGCACTAAAGAGCAAGTCTACTCCGTCCCAGAACCCTTTTTCTTCCAACGCATCTTCTTCTGATCCTACTCCTTCTCATGTCCAGTTTTGTGATGATAAAGTCCATCAAGACTTTTTGGAGAACTTTTCTTGATGCTGCATTCATTCAAAACGCCATGTCTTTCTTTCGAACTTTTTCGATACTAACTTACCCACTATCTTTTACAGTAGGGGTTGAAAGTCTCTTTGTGACATCCCAATCACCTGTCCCTCTGTGATCATACAGGAGTTTTACTCCAATATGCATGGATTTGATTACACCATACCTCATTTCTTCACTCACTTTCAAGGTACACATATTGTAGTCACTCCGGATCTTATATCCAAGGTGCTACATGTTCCGAGGGTATCGCATCCTGATTGCCCCGGCTGTCGCTGTCTTAAGACTGTGTCTAAAGACGAACTCATGTCTCTATTCTGTGAGAGACCCTCATCTTGGGGTGAACGTAAAAACACCCCTTACTTGGGCTTTGCAAAAGGTTCGAGGTTCCTGAATATGGTGATGACTTTCCCTCTCATTTCATATTTTTCCTTATAGATGTCTATAAGGATACGGCGACCCGTGATAAGCTTATACTTCCTTCTGCTATCACGAGGATTCTTTGCCAATTCTCTGTCTCCTATCCCAAATCTCCTCACTTCTTCGTTATGTGTGCCATTAGCACAACAACCGTTAGACGAAGGGAGGCTCAGCTTCAACTGAAGTGGCCATGAATTGAGATGGTTACTCCTCCAGCTTCTTCCGCTCCATCCACATCTGTTCCTTCTACTTCTGCGGGTGGTGTGACCCTCGAGGCAGTCATAGCGTAGCTTTAGCGCATAGATGCTCGCCTTGATACACTCACTACTGAGATGTATTAGGTGAACACCGGTGTCAGTTGTATTGCATGACGATAGACTCGCCTTGGTGGCTTCGTCACATCTCCCTCTCCTTTTCTAGAGGCTTTTGAGAACGAGGACGAAAATGGCGGCTCTAATGGTGATGCTGATGAGGATGAAGATTCTGGCTCTTCCGGTGATGAGGAGATGACTGCATCTCAGTGACTTACCCTTTGTCATTCATGACAAAAAAGGGGGAGTAGTTTTGGGTATGGGAGTAGTCATATACTTAAGGGGAGAGTTAGTATAGGAGATTATTTTTGTTAAAAGGAGTGTTTATCTTATGAGGGATGTAGTGAGGACTTTTTGTATCTTTTCTTTTCTTTCTTTTAGATACATTGTGATAACAAACATAGTACTTATTTATGATATATATATGAATGGTTTTAGACCCCTTAAAACAACCAGATTAACCTAGTTAATTAGCCAAGTGATTAACTTAGTCAATTTAAGCAATTCTAGATTATCACAATCATACAATCATATCAAAAGTATAAAGCAGTGGAAATATAAAGGACACAATGATATGATCACCTAGGAAACCACATGGTAAAAATTTAGGGAGGATTTGACCTAGCTATCCTCAAGGTAAACCTGAATCTACTATGAAAGAATCAAAGTTCATACAAAAGGACTTACAAGCTCCCCACTTGACTTCCAAATGCTACCCACCAGTAGAACTTATTGACACGACCACGTGCAAGCTCCGAATCCACGAACTCCTTCTTTCTTGGATTCTCCAATCAGCTACAAGCACCCACGCTTGATATTCTTTAAGCTTCAATGGTAGTAACCGAGTTGATCATCAAGATGTTGAAGTAATCTCTACCTTGAAAACCCTAAGTTTTGTGTAAAGGAAAGCTCCTCTAGATCTCACAAGAGATTTACACAAAACAGAAAAGTATTAGCAACAATACAACTTAAGCAACTCTAAAAATGTGGCTAGGGTTTTTCTTTATATACCTAGGGTAAAAACAGAAAACCCAAAACATTTAATGAGTTAGGGCTGAGCTGAAATATTATGCAGAAAAGCATTCTGCCTGAGATTCAATCGATCAAGTCTTTCCTTCAATCGATCGAGCCAGGCCAAAATGCACAAATGCATCTACAGCCTCTCGATTCCAACTTTACATGAAATATCCAACTTTGAGTAAGCCTAAACAAGACTAAATAACCTATTTTGATCATGGTTTGCCAACAATACAAATTAGAGTTCTAAATACATAAATTCCTAAATCTTTAGAACCTAACAAACTCCCCATTTGGCAATCCGTGACAAAACACAAACAATAAGCTCAAAGTTTACAATTAAAAAACCTTTTACAAAAATAATGCTCATAAAGACTAAAATTCAATCCTAACTACTATCCATCAGTTGCAAGTGTAGATAGCAGTTCAATTGAATCAACCTGTGTATTCCTGAAATACTCAACAAATGCATAAACGAATTTGTGACAGAAAATAGTATATAAACAAGTATAACATTCTTGTATGATTCACACAACACATAATAAAGACATATATCAATAAATAACTCATAAAATAAATCAATAAACAAAGAATCCAAAGAAACAAGAATCAAATAAAGATTACGTATATCAATCAATGTTACTCCCCCTAACATGAATATCTCCAAAAAAATGATATACAAGGTAAAGCGCCTAAATATAATCTAACAACTCTACAAAAAAAAAAACAAAAAAAAACAAAAAAAAAAACAAAAAAAAAACAAAAAAAAAAACAAAACAAAAACAAAAATCTCCCACTACAAAACTCCTCTACAAACTCTACTCCCCCTTTTTGTGACGGAATGCCAAAAGGCAATCACAAGCCATCATCAAAAGGAGGTGGTAAGGGTGAACGAAGACACGCCAAATCAGCTCGCAACGCACGAATCTCGTCAAAAAGATCCACCAAAAGCTGACCATGAACTGCTTGGACAGTCATGACAGTCTCCAAAGTACAACAGATATCAAAGTCATCCGATGGAGGTGAAGGAACAGTAGCAGCAGCAGCAGCATCAAGATTAGGAACACCCTCACCAGTAGGACCTGTAGAAGAAGAGGGACAAGGTGCAGACCCAGAAGGCTCAGACCTAGGATTTTTAGAGCCAACTCAAAGATGAGTAGCCCTCTGTCTAAGAAAAGACGCACCTATAGGACCAATGACATGCACAGGCTCCGAGGAAGGGAAATCATCTAATCCTAAAGAAAAAAGAATCCTATGAATAAAAATGGGATGAACAAGGGCATGAGCAGAAGATGAACTCCTATACACTTCATTCAAAGAACGAAGGAACAAGTGGGGAAAATTGATAGGAGCATCAGTAACTAGAGCGTATAAAAATACACACCTCTCAAGAGGAATGGTGTGCAAATGAGAAATGGGCCAAAAATAGTGACATGCTATCCTAAAGAAAAGATAGTGTAACTCAGAAAGCTCAGCAGTGGTGATCCGAGGATCAGAACCCCACTGGATAGATGACCTAGTGATGTAAGACATGACATCACTCAAAACAGAAGACTCATCATAGAGGTAAACAGGGTGCTGGACCAAGGGTACCCCTAGAGCATCAGCCACTACGTTAGGAGTAATGGTGTACTCTACGCCTCATATCTAACTCTTTACTAAAGTGTTGGAATCATAGACGTGGATTGAGATGTTCGAGAAGAACTCTCGGATCAAGGTAGCAGGTGGAGGAGGATCAGAAATATCCACCAAGGGTAACCAGCCCCTACACTCTATGTTTGCCCTAATGGCAGGATCTAACTCATCTAGAACGACAGACCGCTCAGACCAGATCTTACACCTAAGGTTCAGCTTCTCAAATATTTCCTGGTTTTTCTCACTAGGAAATTTCTCTTGGTCAAAAGATGGAGGGGAAGGAGTAGGTGAGGGAATAGACCTACGAACCCTAGTCTTCCTAGGCATGATGCTAAGGAAAGGACAGAGACGCAAGAAAGAAACAACAGAGAGAAAAAAAATTAAAAAAACAAAGGGCAGACTGCAAGTTAACATAAAAAAAAATATAGAGCAAAAATCTATATGATGCATGAACAGTTAAAACGACATGATGTATTTACTAATGCAGTAAACAAAGTTCAAAATTAAGTTTAATTGAACAAAAATGGCTTGAGCATAGAGTTTCTAACAAAAACCCCAAAATTTTGAAAACCACTAGAAAAATTTTGAAGTACATGGATGAACTAAGCATTACACAACATAACACATAGATTATAATGCCTAATTACATCCAATCAACAAGCCAATTTCATCAATTTCAACCTAATTGAACAAAATCCCCAATTCGAAACTAAACATAAACCCTAGAAATTTCAATTTCTAACAAAACCCAAAATTGATCAAATTAAACTATCACAATCATGTTTATAACATGTCCCCATAAAAAACCATTGATCAATTGCACAAAATTGGGCTTGAAACATCAAAAATCCCAAAATTAGAGAGGTCTGAAAATTAGAGAGAGAATGCATGAAATATGCAAATAAACTCAAAAATGAGGGGCAAAAGAGACTTACCGGCTTGAGGAAAGAGAAATCTTGCAAAAAAATTTGGAGGAAAACGACAAAAATTTGCTATAGATCCTTGCCAAGTTGGAGAGAGAAAAGAAAGTCTGAAAAAACTTTTGAAAAGGTATATGAATCAGTCAAAGAACATTGTTTTAAAAAGCTGATTCATGACTTTTGATTGATCAAAAATTACTTTCGATCGATCGAATCACTCCAAAATTTTTAAAAGGAATTTTAAAATTTTCGATTGATCAAAAAACAAAATGGATCGATCGAAACAGGCCACGGATCACAGTATTTTGAGAAAAATTACAATTTTGAAAAACTCAAACCAGATTTTCAAAAATAACTCCTTAAAGCATTAAAATCAATGAAACACAATGCATGAGTATGAGATGAAATGGAATTCTTTTTCAATAACCCAAATTTGTAATCCTAGTTTCTCCAAAGAAAGTTTCAGCCAGTTCTTCCTTTAATTTCTCAGGCAAAATAATATTTTGCATAATTCTCAAGATATTTGCAAACTCGGTTGGTCAGACCAAAAACACACACAATAACATGTACAGTGTTTAGCAAAGAGTAACTCATATAGTGTGTGCAAACTAGCAAAAGTTTGAGATACATGTGAGGTGATATGTGAATAGAAATCAATCACAAAGCCTACAAAATTCATCACTTAGAATTTAAAAGAGACTATCACCTAAAGAGTTACATCATATAACTTCCACATCTCCTAGAACATAAGCTTGCAATCATATAAGTTTCTTGTATTTAGCCTCTTAATTATGTGAATTGGTATCAAGCCTAATAGTATACACCAGTTTTAAGCATTTAACAATTAAACCGAGGTTACACCTTATGTTCTTTTTGTGCATGTGCTACACTTTCTCGAGCACAAAATCTTATGATATGCACTAAGGTGTTCATGATTGGCTAGTGAACAGTGGTGAGATGGTTATTTATGCCTTTCTCAAAAGGATCAAGTCCGACAATCAAAAAATATGTGACGTCAAGATTAAGACAAAGTGATAAACACCATAAATATCTTTCCCACACAATATGCACTACAACGCTTCAACTAGTAAAGTGCAATAAATAAGCTTATTAAAGCTAAACAAAGTACATAAAGACATGTTTTGTGTAAATAAATTGACCAACTTTGTTTTCAAAAACCAAGAAAAATAATGTCAAACATATTTTTGCTTTCTCCTTTTCTCCCTCTTTTTTTAATTAAAAAAGAAAAAACAAATAAATCCTAGAATGAAATGCATGAATGTAATGCAACGCAAGTCCTTGAAAAAAAAAAACACAAAAGCACAAATACCAAAGAACAATGTTCACAGAGGAATGAGCAATGAAGCATAAGAACCATGTCAGAAAATCTCAATTAGATCGAGTCTTTTGCATCCAAGACCTTTTAGATGCACCATGAGCATTAGAGTTCTTATTCACATTCGAGTGATATCCAACTCCAGAATTGGAATAAAGGTTCAACGCCTTAGCCAATTCACCAATAAGTGTCATAGGATCTTGTGCTTGAAGCACAGGCACCTTTGGTTTGTTTGCTCTCTTACCAGCTTGAAGCTTGTAACATTTAGGACAAATGTGTCCAGACTTTTCACAATAATGACAAACCCAAGCAGGTTTACCATGCATCTTGTCCTTAGAAAGGGTAGAATCCTTAGGTTTAGACTCTCCTAGATCAACCCTAATCTTCTTAGGGGGTAAAACTTCTATAGATTTGACAACCTCACTCACAGGTGGTTTGACAGTTTCACTCACAACCTCACTCACGAAAAGTTCAGAAGAAGAAGAAGGAACTTCCTAATACTACCCACCAGTAGAACTTACTGACACGACCACGTGCAAACTCCGAATCCACGGACTCCTTCTTTCTTGGATTCTCCAATCAGCTACAAGCACCCACGCTAATTATTCTTTAAGCTTCGATCGTAGCAACCGAGTTGATCATTAACAAGTGAGTATGAGTTAAGTGATTTATGACTTCTCTCATATTTCATTTGTTTGTTGTGGTTTTGTTACATATTGCCAAAGGGAGAGATTTTTAGGACATATGTGAATCATGTTAAGAACATATGTCATTTAGAATTGATTAATCTTTTGACAAAACGTACTTTACTTGTAATTAGGTAGATCTAGGATGTGTTTAATACTTCAAGGAACAAAAGTTCAAGTCCAAGTATTAAAGTCATGCAAATCTGTTCAAGAAACAAGTGAAGAAGTGATGTATTTTAAAACTCGATAGATAGCTTGACAGATTTTATCTATCGAGGTTTAAAAGGCAATTTTTGCTTGATGCTCGACAATTGCTCGACATATACCTTATCTATCGAGAATTACAAAAATCAGTTTTTCAGATCTGATTTCACGCATATCCATGTGTATGTGTTTAGGCTTTCTTCTCTCACAACCCAAGACATATGCAAGGATTATTATAAGGGTCGTCTTAGTGCATGAAACTTGATGCAAAGGTTTTGTTCAAGCAAATTGTGATCGGAGACAGAATTTTTCCTAGTTCATCTTTCTCTTGAAGAAGCTGCTACTTTTGTATACCATAGGTGAACGGTTTTAGACCCCTTAAAACACAACCAGATTGGTTAGCCTAGATTAATTAGCCAAGTTGTTACTTAGTCAAATTATGCAATTCTAGGTTAAAGCAATCAAATAATCATATCAAGATATAAAGCAGCTGAAAATAAATGAACACAAGATATGATGACCCAGGAAACCACACGGTAAAAACCTGGGGAGGATTTGACCTAACTATCCTCAAGGTAAACCTGAATCCACTATGCGAAAGAATCGAAGTTCATACAGAAGGACTACAAGCTCCCCGTTTAACTTCCTAGTGCTACCCACCAGTAGAACTTACTGACACGACCACGTGCAAGCTCCGAATCCACAAACTCCTTCTTTCTTGGATTCTTCAATCAGCTACAAGCACCCCCGCTTGATATTCTTTAAACTTCAATGGTAGCAACCAAGTTGATCATCAAGATGTAGATAAGATCTCCAACTTGAAAACCCTAAGTTTTGTGTAAAGGAAAGCTCTTCAAAGATCTCACAAGAGATTTACACAAAACAGCAATGTATGAGCAACAATACAATAGGAGCAACCTTCAAAAACGTGACTAGGGTTTAGTTTATATACCTAGGGTAAAAACATAAAACCCTAAACGTTTAATGAAGTAGGGCTGAGTTGGAAATTCTGCAGAAAAAACAACTTGTGCAATTTTCGATCAATCGAGTCTATTCTTCGATCGATCGAGCCAGGCCGAAAGTCCTAAGTACTTCTGCAGGCACTCGATTCCAACTTTACAATAATAAACCAACTTTGAGCAAGCCTAAAGAAGACTAAATACATTGTTTTGATCATGGTTTGCTAATATGACAAATTAGAGTTCTAAATACGTAAAATCCTAAGACCTTAGAACCTAACAAACTCCCTCTTTGGCAATCCGTGACAAAACTCTAATTAAAAGCTCAAAGTTTTACAAGTAAAAAGCCCTTTACAAAGAAATGCTCATAAATTTCAAATTCAACCTAACTACTATCCATCGGTTGCAAGTGTAGACAGCAGCTTAGATGAATCAACCTGTTTATTCCTGAAATACTCAACAAACGCATAAACGCATGTGTGACAGAAAAGAGTAAAACAACAGGTATAACATTCTTGTAAGATTCACACAACACAAAATAAAGACATATATAAATGATCAACTCATAAATATAAATCAATAAGCAGTGAATCACAAATCAACAAGAACCAATAAAAAAAAATGTATATCAATCAATGTTACTCTCCCTAACATAAATATCTCCAAAAATGATATACAAAGTGAAGCACCTAGATACAATCTAAAAAACTCCACAACCTCCTCTCAACAAGTAACAAAAATCTCCCCTTAACAACAAAAATCTCTACAAGTCAAAACTCCACTCTCACTTTTTGTGACGGAGTGCCAAAGAGCAATCATGAGTTGCCATCAAAAGGAGGTGGTGAGGGTGAATGAGATGCGCTAAATCGGCTCGGAGAGCACAAATCTCATCGAGTAAGTCCACCAAAATTTGACCATGAGCCGCCTGAACGATAACGACAGTCTCTAGAGTACGACAAACATCAAAGTCAGTCGAATGAGGTGGAGGAACATCAGCAGCAGCAGCCTCATCACCAACTACATCAGGAACATCCTCACCAGCAATGCCTATAGAAGAAGAAGAATGAGGAGCGCTACTAGACGGCTCAGACCTAGAGTGTTTAGAACCAGCTCGAAGATGAGCGGCCCTCTGTCTAAGAAAAGACGCATCTATGGGAGCTATCACATGAATGGGCTCAGAGGAAGGGAAGTCACTAAGGTCAAGTTGGAGCAAAATTCTATGAATGAAAATAGGATGAACAAAGGCATGAGAAGAAGATGAACTCCTATAAACATCATTCAAAGAATGAAGAAAGAGATGGGGAAAACTAATAGGAGCATCAGTAACCAGAGCGTACAAAAATACACACCTCTCAAAAAAAATGGTGTGAACATAAGAAATGGGCTAGATGGAATGACACGCTATCCTAAAGAACAGATAGTGCAACCCGGAGAGTTCAGCAGAAGTAATCCTAGGATCAGAACCCCACTGGACAGAAGTCCTAGTGATGTAAGATAAAACATCGCTCAGCTTGGAAGACTCGTCATATGGATAGACAGGATCCTTAACCAACGGTACCCCTAGAGCATCAGCCACTACCTGAGGAGTAATGGTGTTCCCTACACCTCGTATCCAACTCTTTACGAAAGTGTTGGAATCATAGACGTGGATAGAGATGTTCGAATAGAATTCTCTAATCAAGGCAGACAGTAGAGGAGGATCAGAAATTTCTAACAAGGGTAACCAGCCCCGACGCTCAAAGTTTGCCCTAATGGCAGGATCTAGCTTATCTAACAGAACAAAACGCTCAGCCCAAATCTTCCTCTTAAGGTTAAGTTTCTCAAAAAGCTCTTGGTTTTTCTCACTCGAAAACCTCTCACGATCAAAGGAAGGAGGGGATGGAAAGGAAGAAGGAATGGACCTACGGGCTCTAGTCTTCCTAGGCATGATGCTAAGAAAAGGACAGAGACACAAAAGAGAAAACCAAAAGAAAACACAAGAAAAACAAGACCAAGGGTAGACTGCAAGTTAGCAACAAAAATAATAGAATGAAAATCTATATGATGCATGAACAGATACAATGCCATGATGCATGTACTAATGCAGTGAGCAAGTAAGTTCAATTGAGTTTAACCTGACAAAATTGGCTTGAGTAGGGAATTTCTAAACAAAAACCCCAAAAATTGAAAACCACTTGAAAATTTTTTAAAAAAAATTGTTGAATTGAGCATTACAAAACACAACACATAGATTATAATGCTTAATTTCATCAATACAACAAGCCAATTGCATCAAATTCTACCCAATTTAACAAAATCCCCAAATCGGATCAATTAGAAACCCTAGAATTTTCAATTTTTCACCAAAAAAATTGATCAAATTAACCACCAAGGATCATGTTTATGATGTGTCCCTACAAAAACCCAATGATCAATTTCATAAAATATGGCTTGAATCAAATGAAAATCCCAAAATTGCAAAGTGCGAAAATCGACCCTAAATGCATGAAATGATGAAAATAAAATCAAAAGGAAGGGCAAAAGTGTCTTACCGGCTTGAGGAGAGAGAGATTTTGCAAAATCTATGGAGGAAAACGACAAAAATATCTATGTGGAGCCTTGCCAACTCGGAGAGAGAGAAGAAAAAGTTTGAAAAGTTTGAATAGTGATTTTGAAAAAGTCAGAACTGAACTTTTAAAAAGCTTTTTCACAATATTCGATCGATCGAAAATTACATTCGATCGATCGAATGAAACAGTCATTTTAGAACAAACGAAAGCACTTTTTCGATCGATCGAAAATCAGATTGGATCGATCGAAATGGGTAGAGGCTCACTAAATTTAAAACAAAAAATCCAGTTTTGAAAGACACGAACCTAATTTTGAAAAACAACTGCTCAAAGTATTAAACAAGGAAAGCAAAATGCATGAGTATGAAATGGAATGCTTTTTCAAAAACCCAAATTTTTAAACCCAAATTATGTCAAAAACAAGTTTCAATCATTCTTCCATTGAATTTTCTCAAGTAACAAAAATGTTGTGCACAAATCTCAAGATATTTTCAAACTTGGTTGGTCAGACCAAAAACACACACACTAACATGTACAGTGTTTAACAAAGAGTAACTTGTGTAGTGTGTGATGCTAACAAAAACTTGAGATACATGTGAGGTGATATGTGAATAGAAATCAAATACAAAGTCTACACAATTCATCACATAGAATTTAAAAGAGACTATCATCTAAAGAGTTACATCCTATAACTCTCACATCTCTTAGAACAAAAACTTGCAATCATGTAAGTTTTTTGCATTTTTGCCTCTTATTTGGATGAAATGGCATTCAGCCTAATAGTACACACCAGTTTAAATTAAGTGAATTGGCATCAAACCTAATAGTACACACCAGTTTTAATTTAATTTGAGGCTACACCTTATGTTCTTTTTGTGCATGTGTTATACTTTCTCGAGCACAGAATCTTATGATATGCACTAAGGTGTTCATGATTGGCTAGTGAACAGTGGTGAGATGGTTATTTATGCCTTTCTCAAAAGAGTCAAGTCCGATAGTCAAATAACATATGACTTCATGATTAAGACAGAGTGATTAAGAACCATACACATCTTTCCCACACAACATGCACTACAAAGTTTCAACTAGTCAAGTGCAATGAATAAGTTCATCAAAGTTAAACAAGATACACAAGACATGACATGTGTAAAAAGATAGACCAACCTTGTTTTTCAAAAATTAAGAAAAATAGTGTCAAATATAATTTTTGCTTTCTCCTTTTCTCCTTTTTTTTTTTTTTTTTAATTTAAGAGAAAGCAAATAAATCCTAGAATGAAATGCATGAATGTAATGCAATGCAAATTCTAGAATAAAACAAAAGAAAACACAAAAACTAAAGAACAATGGTCACAAAGGAATGAACAATGAAGCACAAGGACCATGTCAGAAGGACTCAATTAGGTCGAGTCTTTTGCATCCAAAACCTTTTAGATGCATCACGAGCATTGGATTTCTTATTCACATTCGAGTGATTTCCAACTCCAGAATTGGAATAAAAGTTCAAACCCTTTACCAATTCACCAATAAGTGTCATAGGATCTTGTGCTTGAGACACAGACACTTTTGGTTTGTTTGCTCTCTTAGCAGCTTGAAGCTTGTAATAGTTAGGATGAATGTGTCTAGACTTACCACAAAAATGACAAACTCAAGCAGGTTTACCATGTATCTTGTCCTTAGAAATGGTAGGTTTAGTTTCTCTCAGATCAACCCTATTCTTCTTAGGAGGTGAAACTTCTACGGGTTTGACTACCTCACTCACAGGAGGTTTGACAGTTTCACTCAGAACCTCACTCACAAAAGGTTTAGAAGAAGAAGAAGGAACAAAATTCGTGGAATGCGGCGCAGAGTCAACGATGCTTTCAACATAACCTAAACCAGATTTATCAGAAGGATACTTTTGAACATTTAACATGTGATCAAGTTTAGAACTAGCAGATCTAGCAACAGATAAATTATGTTCCAAAGTTTTAACTTTATCAAGTAAAAGCATGTTCTTAAATTTAACATTGTTCAGAAGATCATTAGCATCAAATAGTTTAACAAGCAAATTTTTCTTTTCAAGCTCAAGAGAATCAATTTTCTTCAGGCCAAGTTCTACATTCATAGCATCTCTAGCAGCAATTTTGCAGAGTTTATTGTAGGCCTCTTGAAGATCTGCATCCTCAGAGAGTTCCCCATCAGAAGGGCTCTCTTCAACAGATATGTTTTCATTGACTACAGCAGTAGCAGTGAAAGCAATGAAGTTTTCATCCTCATCGCATCCGGACTCATCATCGGAAACCTCATTATCGCTAAGAGTTACAGCCATAGCTTTACCCTTAGTCCTTAAGAATGTAGGACATTCAGATTTCACATGACCATACCCTTGACAACTAAAGCACTGAGGACCCAAAGAATTATTTGAAGACTGACCAACTTTTTCTTTTGGTTTTTCAAGGTTATTAACCTTAGTGGGATCATTCCTCCTAAAATTTCTAGGTTCAGTAGTGTATGTACCTCTTACCTTTCTATTGGTATTTTTAAGAAAGTTTTTGAAATTTTTGACAAGATAGGCAATCTCTGTAGCAGAGAGCTCATCATCAAATCCACTACCATTAACATCATCAATAGACTTAAGAGCCATTGATTTGTATTTGTTCACTTTATGTAGGTCAGACTCATAGGACTGAAGAGATCCTACAAGCTCATCAACAGGGATGGAGTCCACATCCTTGCTTTCAGTGATGGCAGTCACTTTGGGTCTAAAGTTTTCAATTAAGGATCTAAGTATCTTCCTAACAATTTTAAGTTGATCATAGACTTCACCCAAATTAAAAGCAGAATTGACAATATCATTTAATTTAGCATAGAATTCATCAAAAGATTCATCATCAGACATTCTAATGCTTTCAAATCTAGAGGTCAATTGTTGCAATTTATTGATCTTAACTGCCTTTGTGCCTTCATGCACAGTTTGGAGGATTTTCCAAGCAATATGAGCAACCTCAACATTAGAGATCCTCTTAAATTCCTCCATAAAAACAACGTTGAAGATGGCATTCATAGCTTTACTATTGAAGCCAGCTGCTTCATTTTCAGAAGTTTGCCACTTACTCACAGGAGTAGAGGGCTTCTCCCATCCGTACTCAACGGAATTCCAGACTCTCTCATCAATAGATTTCAAGAATTCTTTCATCCTTACTTTCCAATAAGCATAATTGTTCCCATCAAAGTGAGGAGGAACAAATAGAGAATGTCCATGCTCCATGACAACAAGGGTCAAGGATCAGCTCAGAGATCAAGAAATCTCCAACAAAAGAGCTACCTGCTCTGATACCACTTGAACAGTTTTAGAACCTTTAAAACACAACCAAATTGGTTAGCCTAGATTAATTAGCCAAATTGTTACTTAATCAAATTATGCAATTCTAGGTTAAAGCAATCAAACAATCATATCAAGAATTAAAGTAGCGAAAAATAAATGAACACAAGATATGATGACCCAGGAAACCACACAGTAAAAACCTGGAGAGGATTTGACTTAGTTAACCTCAAGGTAAACCTGAATCTACTATGCGAAAGAATTGAAGTTCATATAGAAGGACTACAAGCTCCCCGCTTGACTTCCTAATGCTACCCACCAGTAGAACTTACTGACACGAGCACATGCAAACTTCGAATCTACGGACTCCTTCTTTCTTGGATTCTTCAATCAGCTACAAGCACCCCCACTTGATATTCTTTAAGCTTCAATGGTAGCAACCAAGTTGATCATCAAGATGTAGATAAGATCTCCAACTTGAAAACCCTAAATTTTGTGTAAAAGAAAGCTCCTCAAAGATCTCACAAGAGATTTACACAAAACAATAATGTATGAGCAACAATACAATTGAAGCAACCTTCAAAAACGTGACTAGGGTTTAATTTATATACCTAGGGTAAAAACGTAAAACCCTAAACATTTAATGAAGTAGGGCTGAGTTGGAAATTCTGCAAAAAAAACAACCTGTGCGATTTTCGATCGATCGAGTCTATTCTTCGATCGATCGAGCCAGGCCGAAAGTCCCAACTACTTCTGCAGCCACTCGATTCCAACTTTACAATAATAAACCAACTTTGAGCAAACCTAAAGAAGACTAAATACATTGTTTTGATCATGGTTTGCCAACATTACAAATTAGAATTCTAAATACATAAAATCCTAAGACTTTAGAACCTAACAATAGGGTTTTATAACTTAGGAGTTTCTTAATCTTCATCATGTGGATGAACTGAAGAACTTTACAGCTAACATCCTTCTCAAGTTAGTGGTTAGTCACGTACTTGGATCTGTGCATCGATTGATTAGTCACGTACTGGGAGCCGTGCATTGAAAGGAAAGATTGTCACTACAAAACAAGTCCAATTGTGTATTGGGGTAAGGGTTCAACTATAGGTTGGTATAAGGTATTGGGATTCTTTTACTTGTTACCGCTTGTTGTGATAATAGTAGATTCTCGACAGTAGTGACCTTAAAATCACTCGATAGGGTTTTTGCCTTGGAGGTTTTCCCCATTTGTAAACAAATCACCGTGTCAACTTTATTTTTCGCTGTATTTAACTTAGTTGGTGATTTGTTCGTGCTATCACGCGTATTGCATGTCAATTGATTTAATTAATTGGTTAATTTATCACAAGAGGTCAATACATTCTTGGCCTATCAATTTAGCGTCATCTCAACTCAGCAGAAAAGGCAAAATTGCTTGGACCCTACTCATTGTGTATTATAAGAACCAAGGAGTTATTTCAATTGACAAATATATGATGGGCTAAACACATGCTAAACGAATAATGCTTGGTACTTTGATATTGTTTTATTCCTGAAACGAAAATTTTTGAAAAATCAAGATAATTATGATTTGAAAAGAAATCATTTGGATTGTAGTTTATCATAATTTTGTTTTGGAAAGAATTACTTTAATTCTTTCGACCACAGGATCATCATCGTGTTGTTTTTTCATTTATAATGGGCAGTGTTGTCACTTTTTTTTTACTTCCTTATGTTCATAAGAAAAGTATGTTATTATGATTATAGTCTTTATAACAGTTGAGGTGATATATTGTGGTTAGTGCAAAATAAAAAATGTATAAATAGTGAATTTATGTGAAAATAATATTACATCAATCACAAGTTCACAACTTATTAAAATTATGAATACGTGGTAAAAATCAATAGTAAATTGTACTTTTTTTTTCTTTCTTTTCTTAATAATTTGGTAAAATTCGCATGCAGCAGCCATTTTAGAAAGAGAGTTTTTTAAGATAAGAGAAAAGAAAGAAAGAAAGAAAGAGAGAGATGATGACCCCGCTACAAAATTGTGTGATTGATTGTCCTTTGTAATTATCTATTCTTTTAGAGGAATTAATTACCTGCGCTTTTAGTACATGATCCTCATCAATCATACTGGTTTCATAAACATGACTCCTCATTTCAGCCGTAGCCAGCAAGGGAGCAGTTATGCAACCACAATTTGGCAAAACCAAACCAACCATAATTTGAAGGTTTTTTTTTTTTAATGGAAAAAGGTAAAATTTGAAAAACAATATGAGAGAGAGAGAGAGAGAGAGAGAGAGATTATATGAATAAAAAAAACAATAAAATAGGGGAGATATTTAGCGATCTCGTCATTGACTTATTAAAATGTAGCAATCAATTGGATTTCACCCTTAATAAGAGGTTATAGATGACAAGTAATGACTATCACATCTATATCTATATCTATATCTATATATTACTAAAAGCTGAAGCGTAGCATTTAATGTTGCTACGCTCACGTTGAACCACATCAGCAGCCACATCATTATTTTTTGTTTTCAATTTTTCTTATATATTTTTTTAAAACATTTTCTCATTTAAGGTGACTGAATTATTTAAAAATTAAAATATCTTTTAACCATTATTTTTATTATTAATTTTCCAAAACTCTCCTTTACTTTTACTTCTTCATTTTCCCACTACTTTCTACCATAATGTCATTCTTTCTCTACCTTTTTATCTTCCTTTATTTTGACTCTTCTTATTCTCAATATCTTACTATAAATTTGACATTTTCTTTTTCATTCTTTGCATAGTTTTTTCACACAAAAAAAGGTTACTTCTCTCTCTCGCTCTCTCAATTTGTTTTTCATTTTTTGTTTGATTTTTTTTTATTGCATCAATTCTTTAGGTTGATGAATTTTTGTGTTAATTAGAATTTTACTTTGAGTTGATGTAATTTAGTTTTGTGTTTTAAGTTGTTATCTTCTATATTCTCTTTGATTAAATATTATACATATAGTGTATAATAATATATTGTTATTAGATTACATAGAATGACTTGGATAATTTGATGTTTATTGCTATATATTTTATTTTTTCTCTTTTTTCTTCTCATATTATTTTATTCAATATTTAAATCCAATCACATCCTCTATACTATTAAATTATGTAGTACAAATTAAGAAAATGGCTAGACACAAACTTACATTTCTTTGCCATACACTAGGGGAATCAAAATATTTGTGTGATAAAGAGTCATATAATTTATTTTAGATGGCACCCTTTGAATGTGTCTAGGCCCATATATTGATCAATTTGTAGACTTAAAAAGCTATTGAGAATGAACTTTTTGAATCAAGTCTAATAAAATATGAACTACTGTATATCATTTAGATAAAAACTTTTATCATAAATACATTAATACTTTTTTTTGCCACAAATTTAAATCACACAAGCTTAATAATTTTATATTATGTGTTAGCATTGTCTCTTCTTCTTCTTCTTCTTCTTCTTCTTCTTCTCAAAAATATTATGTATCATCTTTAAAGGATGCCAACAATATTGATCTTATGGGAAAAGTTACATAAAATATTGAGAGAAAAATGTTTTATATAACAATCTACTAAAACTTTTTTTTAAATGTTTAATTCTTTCTATTTTTCATATCACTGACGTGTTTTACAATTATCACATGTGTTAACTTAAGTCTTAATATCCTTAAGTTGTTTCGGCAAAAAGAAAAAAGAAAAAAAAAAGTTATCACAAAAGAGGAGTTTATGTAAAGTTTTTTGCAAAATGAAAGTAAACAGTGAAATAATGATTCTTGAATTGAAAAAGAAAAATTATCTATACATATTTATCATCTTGTGTTGTTGTAACATTACATATAATTTTGCATTTATATGTTCATTTACTTTAATTTAGATGTTTATAACTTAATAATGAAATCTATAAACAGGGTAAGTAAAACAATCATAATTCTACCATTCAAAAAGTCACAATTTCTTTTTTATGAAAAAGGCATTTTACATTTCCTTGGAATTATTTTTAAATTTTTTTTATAAAACCTTTGACATACTACTAACCTAACCACTTCATACATTAAAAATATTTAAGGCTCATTATTATTTCCATTAATATATTATGGATATCTTAATTGATTGAGACCAAACTAGAGAAATGCCTTTCATATTTTCTTGAAAATTCAGAAGGAAAAAAAAAAAAAAAAAAAAACCTTTGACATACCACTAACGTAACTATATCTATAACTATTTAAGCCATCCATGATATCTATTTTTTATTGATAACCATAAAATTTACAACTAGCAAGGGAACATACAAAGTAATAAAGAATAAATGAAGGAAGAAAAAAAGAAATGAAATCAAACGTCAATTAATAACCGTTATTTGGAAAATAAAAAGATGGTCAAGAGGAATAAGAAATAAAATAGAGATGGCTATGCAAAGGACATTGAAAACTTTATAGTGCAATAAAATCAACCATTACATTCACTTAATTAAATCAATAATCAACAATTAAATATTATAATACAAAATTTAAACTTAAAACTAATCAAACTCTAACTAGGGAAATTATATAAATATATATATATATATATATAATCATAATCTCCATACACAATGAATAGTTTTACCTCTTATTTAATGTTTATGTTATGCAAATCATCAACCAATAAATATATGATAATGGAAAAAATGTTATAGACAAGATTATGAAAAATATGATGAAACTTTTTTTTTTTTCTTAACTCTTTATAAAGTCTAGGGACTAAAATAATATTTTATCTAAAAAATTAACACGCGCAACGCGCGGGTCTGCAACTAGTATGATTAATTCTTGTTACACACTCACTGTTGCATACATTCTGTACACGCTCTTTTATTACTATACGCAATCACAATTTCTATTATAATTATGAAATCATAAAATCGTGCTTTGAAAACACAATTTCACACTTTTAATTGAAATCACATTTTCAAAATACGATTTTAATTGACATGGCATTGTGTGTCCCATACACACGGTGTGTAACTGTCACTGCTCATTACATATTACCATTAAATTGACAAATTAAGTATATGGATTGTTTCAAATCACCACATGTTTACACTTGGTTTGTCTTCTCTGCCGACCTGAATTTAGTTTGGGGAATTGATTTTGCCATCTTTGTTTGAACAAATTGTAAAGAAGGCTAGGGGTGTATTCTAGTACAACGTATCACTTGACAAACCTATAAAAGGAGGTAAAACTGCGTGGCCAGCTCACAAAACACAGGCAAATCATGATGTTAGCTTTAGAATAAGGTAGTTGTGATTAGTGTAATGAAGGAGAAAGAGTCGTGCACTTAGGAAGTCATGGAAGTGTATTAAAGTATCTGTTGAATATGTTTGAAGGTTTGTGTGAAGGTAGGAAAGCACCTGAATGCAAATATAATTTTATATATTTCTCTAAGTCTCCTAAGGTCTAATCCCCTAAACATTGAGTTCCTCTTTCATTTTATAAATTTTAGAGTCCCTAAAAATTTTGCAAAATGAGAGAAAACTGGTGGTATCTGTTGGGCATTATTTACTTGCTTTGAGCAATGAAAGCTTGAAAGGAGTAGGTTGTTACTGATTTTCCTCAAGCTTAGGCTACCAGGTCGCCAAAGGCCATGTACATTGCTTCTCTAAAAGAAAATTGACTATCCTAATTTGCCGAATTAGAGGATAATGACTATCAACATTTTGATTGAATCCTGTATTGGGAGCAAAAATGTATATCAAGTATATTCGTATGTGTTAATTGAATATATTTTTGGTTCTTCCATGAGTGATGGGCTTTGTACATTGAATTCAACATGAGCTCCATGGTTCTTCAAGTGTTCCAAGCCTAGGATAGAGACTTCTCATGGACCCAAAACTAGTGCGAAATGACTCTTTTACCCATCAATCCACATCTCCAAATTAGCCTTTTGTTAGGTTTCACCTTCTCGAGGGAATGTGCAGAATAACTGTGCAAAATGGTTGTATATAGTTAGTTAGGCAACGCTTGAAACTATAAGGGAAAATAGACATCTCGAGTTTTAGAAACTCGAGATCCATATTAAAATTCGAGTCTCTAAGACTCGCCTTGCGAGTGTTTTTGGACTGAAAATGCCACATGGATCTTGAGTTTTAAAAACTCGAGTTCTAAGCAAAAAAAAAAAATTAGTTTGATCACCCCTATAGTGGCCTTTTTAAGTCCTATGGTGACGTTTTATAGCCATATAGCGGCATTTTTCTGCAAAAAATTTTTTGTTAGGTGTTCAATACCAGGTTCAGGTAGCCCTATAATGGTCTTTTTAAGACCTATAATGACGTTTTAAAACCCTATAGCGGCGTTTTCCTACAAAAAAATTTTTATGACTTGATTTTTAAACCCTATAGTGACGTTTTTAAGCCCTACAGCGGCGTTTTTGGAACTCGAGTTTTTAAAACTCGATTTCCATGTGGATTTTTTTCCAAATCACACTCATCCGCTTACAAATCGAGACTTAAAAACTCGATTTTTATCTTGGAACTCGAGTTTTAGACACTCGAGATGCTAGTTTTTTACATTCTTTTGAAACGTGATACCTAACTAAATTTTTTAATATTTTTTGTTATTTAGAAAAAAAAAAAATTCCACCTCCTCCTATGTGGGCTTGGTCCACACAGAAAGCATGGGAAAGAGTGTTGTTTGACTATTACCCAGTGTTCTTTGCTGTAACATTGGGCCTAGTAGGCCTTACCTGGCCATTTTGCCAGCATAGCTAGCCTTTTTAACTCTAAACGCCAAAATAGTGGGTCTTTGGGTTAGACCTTGTGAGCCCAATTTTTTAACCAGTCAGAGCATTCGGCCCAATGCATGGGCTTCTTTCACGGGTTTTTGGGCCTGAGTTTTTCTGGAAAGATTGAGCTTGTGGGCTCATTTCATTTGTAGCTCCAAAATGCCCAGCCAAGAGGGATTACGCCACCACAAAATCACTCACTAAAACTTGCAATCAACATATTACAAGAATTTTATGAAGTTTAAGTTAGGAGGCTTTTGTCCTGCATGTTTCTGAGTCGTAACTTAGATCTCCAAGCCTTCTGTTCCAAGAGCCCCATGGCTGTTAGTACCATCTAGGTTCATAGTATTTATACATCTATGGAGGCAAAAGGTCAAGTATTCTGGCCTCTTTTTGAATTCTAATAAATTTGAGCATTTTTTTAATAAAAAAATTATAGAAGATACACAACAATTTTTTTTTTTTTTTTTGGAGATTTGATACACAACGGAAAGTAAATAAAAATATATGGAGAGAATATAAACATGTTATCCATTATTGACACCTCTATAAAAAATAATTATAGAAGATACACGACATAAAGAAAATAAAAATATATGAAAGAGAATATAAATATTGTATCCATTATTGACATGTCCCAAAGCATCAAGATAGTGTTCAACTTTCCAAATAGTGATATATCTCTCTCTTTTCATCATCTTTTAAGTTTTAATTGCAAACAATTTTAATTTATTGTCCAAGATTATTTGATGGGAGAAATTACTAGGTCCACGAAAGATTGCAAAAGTGTTCCTCTTGGTCATTCTAACTAATAAAACACCGTTGTTTATGTAAACGTAACATCACCTAATAGTTTTTTTATTTTTAATTCTTATGCTGATTAGGAATTTGACTCACGCATTCACATAAGTGGCATTATTATATTGGTGGGGAGAACTATTTCAGCAGTTTTGCTAGCGGACCTGATAATTTTTCATTTGATGAACCCACAACTTGTGAAAATGAGGCTTTCAACAAATATTACAATGTTCCCATATCTAAATGTGCATCCATTTTCAACCTCAAAAACCCACTGTTTCGGCCAGTTTCTAGGCTATTTTCTAGCCCAACATCTTAAGCCATGTCCTTCCCTTTTTTCTGTCAATAATTCTTTTCTGTTCTACTTATAAATGCCATTTATTTCCAAGCTATGTTTACGATTTGATTTCAACATAAATTGTTTGTGGTAGATATGGGGCCTTGATATTATATGTCAACTTTATTGGATTTTGCACCTCCCTAACTTGGCATTAAAATAAATAATAATAAATAAATAAATAAAAATCTGCCTTACCTAAACAAGATAAATGAAAAAAAACAAAAAAAAAAAAAAAAAAAAAGTAGAACACATAGTTGATAATTATTCAAAATAGCCAATGAGCCATAAAAGTGTCCAGTTTAACATATAAATTATTCCAAAAAGATGAAATGATTTTTCTAGTTACAAAGTCTACTCATCAAAAAAAGTAGAAGAAAAAGAAGTCAACAATTTGATTTTAGTTTTGTCTGATATAATACAACATTGATAAAACACCAATGAACAAAGCAACAGATAGATAAGCAACACATCAAAAGAAAACAAGTAGTGCCTGAGTAGATTTTCGAGATGTCATCTACAAGAGAGTTTTCAGATTTTCGTTCAACACCACTTCAATTCTCACCAAGGCCGCCTAATAATTATGGCAATAGGCAAGCAGAGTAGAGCAGGACATTCTCAGAAGAAGTGGCATGGTAGAACAGCCATCCGTTCAAACAAGGGTCTCCAAAAATAAGTTTCAACTGTTGGAGAGTTTTTACTTTTGCAAGGCTTGTTCTTCTAGAATTAATTCTTCCAAATTGATCAGGAATGACTTGAATAAAGCATGGAAGAGTAATTTTTTCTAATGATAAAATTTATAAATGGATTTACGTTTTTTTTAATATCTAGTTTTGAAATTATTTGGTGTAAGATATTGTTTTAAATCTAGAACATCATAACTGTATGTTTTGGTCCTTACAACTTAAATTTATAATGGGTTTTTAAACTTATATGAAGTAATTTATATTAGAATTTTTTTCAAGAAAAAAATTCATTAATTTTAAATTCTCAAACCTATAAACAATTTTTATGGATTCGTGTATCTTGTCGCAATAAGGGTGGCAAAACAGTACGATGTGAATTTTGTTCCACGTTAATACAATTCTTCAAAACTTAACTTTTAACTTAATTATTAGAGAGGTTCTAGGACCACAAATTATTTTACAACAACTTTGTTATAGTTTTGTCGTGACAGACTGTAAGTGATTATTTATCATTTACATATTAACCTATTATTTTTTTTCCAACACTTATACTTTGTCACATCACAATTGTGGCAAAAATTAGTTCTTATAAGTGAAATTTATAATGTGTTATTAAATTAATAAGAAGTAATTTATATTATAAATTGTCTTTTTAATTCTTTAGATTTAAATTCTCAAATCTAAAAACAGCCTTACAAGAATGTGTACATGGTTGCAAATAGGTTGGCAAAATAGGACAGTGTGAATTTAATTTGTTCCGTGTTAGTACAATTCTTCAAAACCTAACTTTTGCCTTAATCATTGAAGTGTTTATAGAATCACAAATTTTTCACAACTTCTTTGCAACAATTCTGTCATAGCAGACTATACGTAGTCACTTATCATTTATATAGTGGCTTACTATTTTTTCTCTACTACTTGTGCTCTACCACATCATAGTCGTAGCAAGAATTGGTTCTTACAACTGAAATTTATAATGGGTTGTTAAATTTCTATAAAGTAATTTATATTAGATTTTTTTTGAAGTTCTTTATTCTAAATTCTCAAATCTAAAAACAACCTTAAGGAATTGTGCATCACATTGCAAACATGGTGGCAAAATAGGACGACATAAATTTTGTTTAATGTTAATGCAATTCTTTAAAGCCCACCTATTGCCTTAGTCATTGAAATGGTTGTATAATCACAAATTATTTCACAACTTCTTTATTACAATTCTGTTTTGACAAACTGTAAGTGGTTACTTATCACTTACATTTTTACCTACCATTTTTTTCTCACGATTTATACTCTATCACGTTATAGTTGTGAAAAAAATTAGTATAATAATAGATTGTTAAATTTATATGAAGTAATTTATATTAGAAATTGTTTTTTAAAATGATTTAATTTTAAATTTTCATATTTAAAAACAACCTTATGAAATTATGTACCACATTGCAAATAGGGTGGCAAAATAGGATGTTATGAATTTTGTTGGATGTTAATACAATGAGAAATTACAGTAAATTCACCTATATTTAGCTTATTTGCACTTTACTTACCTATGGTTCAAAACTTAATATTTTATCCACTTGAAATTACATCCGTTAGTCTTCTGTAATCCACTTCTATTAAAAACAAAGGTAAATATGTATTATTCTCACATTTTATGTCTCTCTCCTCCCAAAACAAGTCTACCTGTGATTCAAAACTTAACATTTTATACACCTGATATTACATCCGTTAGTCTTCTGTTATCCATCTCTATTAAAAACAAAGATAAATATATATTATTTTCGCATTTTATGTTTCTCGCCTCCCGAAACAAAATAATACATAAAACAATAAGAGGAATAAGATCTAAAAACAAAATTTTAAAATTTGTAAAACTTTATTTGAAGAACTCCCTTCTTCTGCTATGAACATTCTTGAGCAAATCAAGGCAAGTAAAATAAAAATTCAAAAAACGTTCACAAACTACACTTATATCCATGATTAACCTTAAATTTAAAAAATACTACACTTTTAGGCACACAAGCAGCAGCTCAAAGAGCGACAGACAGAGGGGGAGCTGATCCACCACCAATCTCCATGGCCGAAGCTTCACTGGAGCCATGGCCATCTCTGCTTTCATTGATCTCCATGGCCCAAGCTTCACCGATCTCCATGGCTAACGATTTCTCTCTTAAACCCTCTCTGCTTTTTCTGATCTATACTGAGCCTATGACCTCAAGCTTCGCCCCCTTTCCTCCTCACTCTTCATTCTAAACCAAATCCATACCCATGGTGAAACTTTTGCTTTATGTTTATTGATATCTCTGGTCTCTCTCTCCAATCTTGTGTTGTATTGTCTTGTATTTGTTGTGATAGGTAGACATTTGATTTGTATAAGGTTTAATTTTAAATAATTTGATTTGTGATTGATTGGAATTTCATTTGTAATGTTGATCCTTTTTTTTTTTTTGTAAAAAATTCAAACCTAATTCATTTTAAATTTGTTTTAGGTGGATAACATAAGACTAAAGGGAGGGGCAGTAGAAAGTATTAAGTTTTAAATTAAGAGCAAGTAGCAAATGGGCCAAATTATAAATGAATTTACTGTAATTTTTCTTTAACATAATTTTTCAAAGTCAACTTTTTTTTATTCATTAAAATAATTTTAAAATCTTTAATTATTTTATAATTTTTTTATAATAATCTTATCTTTAACAGACTGTAATTAATTTTTTATTACTTACCTATTAACCTATATTTTTTCTTCAGGATTAAAAGGAGTGCTAATGAAACCCTATTGAGCTCACAGTAACTGGTGGTTTATCTCTATTTGGGAAAAGTCTTTGTCATCTTCGAGATTTGATATTAGATATTTTGAATTGACTTGATATGACGATTCACGAAGGCTAGTGTACAGGTGCTGTACTATCACGCATTAGATTGCCAATTACAAAAAAATTGCACATTTATTTATGTGAAAATGAAATGGGACCATGATGTGATGCATCTAGCATGCCAGCATATTGTTGTTGCTTGTGGATGTCTGGTCGTACACAAAATATTTTAGATGACCAATGCTGGCCCAACAGTACAAGCGCATGTGCAATGTTCCATGTGCATTTGCACTCTTCTTTTTTTTCTTTTTTTTTTTTTTCTTTTTTTTGATCCAGCATTTGTACTCTTCTAGTAGGCTTAAGATAATCTATACAAAGTAGAACCTATTAATTAAGCTTGTTGTCATAAAGGGTAAGAAGAGGTGGAATAGAGAAAAAATGAACAGGAAATTAGTTGAGAACTACTTTTGAAAAAGTAAGTTAAACAAAATGAAAAAATTACTTTTACCTTAATATATTTATTATATTACATGAAAAGTAACCAAACGGATTTACTGTAAATTTTCTTTTACACAATTTTTCAAAGCCAATTTGTCTTATTTATTGAAATAATTATAAAATTATAAATTATTTCACAATTTTTTTATAACATTCTAATCTTGATATGTTGGAAATAATTTTTTATCACTTATTAACTTATTATTTTTTCTTCGTAATTAAAAGGAATGCTAATTAAAGCCTATTGAGTTCACAGTAATTGTTGGATTATCTCTATTCGGTAAAAGTTTGATAGTACATAAGTCTTTGTTATCTTCGGGGTTCGATATTGGAGGTCTTGAATTGACTTGATATGACGATTCACGAGGCTAGTACAACATTAATCATAGGTGCTGTGCTATCACGCATCAGATTGCCGATTACAAAAAAAATTGCAAATTTATATATGTCAAAATGAAGGGGAGCCATGATGTGATGCATCTAGCATGCCAGCATATTATTGTTGCTTGTGAAGTTGATGCATCTGGCATGCCAGCATGCTAGTGGACCCAAAATTTTTTAGATGACCAATGCTGACCCAACAGTACAAGCTCATGTGCAATGTTCCATGTGCATTTGCACTCTTCTGGTTATATTACATAAAAAGTAACCAAACGGGTTTACTGTAATTTTCTCTTTACACAATTTTGAAAGCCAACTTTTGCCTTATTTATTGAAATAATTTTAAAATTATAAATTATTTCACAATTTTTTTATAATAGCTCTATCTTGACCGACTGTAAATAATTTTTTATCACTTACATATTACGTAGCATTTGCGCTCTTCTGGTAGGCTTAGATAATCTGTACAAAGTAGACAGCAGGTTGAATGGGTCATCTTAATGAACAAGTAATAAGGCGACAACATCCAGTATCATAACACCTATTAATTAAGCATTTTATCATAAAAGGTAAGGAGAGGTCGAACAGAGAAACAATGAACACAAAGTTAGTTGAAAACTACTTTTGAAAAAGTAAGCTAAACAAAATGAAAAAAAATTACTTTTACTCTAATATATTTATTATCTATTAATTATATAAAAAGCACCAATGCCTCTACAGGTTTCGTCAATCCATTTTGCTTCTCTTTTTTTTTTTTGCCCTCTACAGTAAACTTTTGGTTTCATCAACTCATTTTGCTTTTTTTTTTTTTAATATAAAGTTATTAGTTAACACAAAAAATTGTCATAATATTTTCATAATTGTTGATATGTTAATTTTTTATAAGTCAAAATAAAATATCATACTAGAATTAACCAAAACTAAAATAAAGGTATTATAAAAAAAGAAGTGTTATATTTATAATATTTTTCACAATAATTCTATAACAAAAGTGAAAATGCGTAAAACAAGAGTAGTAGCTACATTTCTATTAGTTATATAAAAAGCGGCACCTACCGTACACACTTGGTTTATTGAGTGTTTTTTTTTTTTAGTTTTGAACAGTTGCTACAACTCTTTTTTTTTTTTTTTCCTTTTTTCTTTTTTTTTTTAGTCTTCTGTTTGTACTTTTTTTTCTTTTAAATATTTATAAGAATTTGTATATATATTGTTATACTAATACTATAAATTTCACAATATTTTCATAATTATTGAAATGTCAATTTCTTATAAAGTGAAAATAAAATAATAAAATATGAAACAGTGATCAACCATAACTGAAAATAAATGTTTTGTGAAAATGTTGTGACACTTATTGGATGAATGTGTAAAAACTACAGTACTTTTAGTTTGTTCAATATGTACTGTTCATTTTTTTTTCATTCATCGATTTATGCTCTTTTTTCTATATATAAAAAGAGTAAATAGGCCCATGAATAGTGTTATGAACAGTATTTTTTGTTTAGTAATTTATCTTTTCCCCTTTTTTTTTTCCTTCAAGTTTACCAACTTGGTTTGAGTGTTTTTTTTTTTTTTTTTTTTTTTTTTTTTTTTTGAGGATCTTTGTATGTTTACTTTATACTTGTAATGTAAGTTTACATTATATGCACACAAAAAGTAACAAATATTATATACATTTAATAAGCTCATGAACAGTGTTATAAACAACATTTTTGGTTTAGTGAGTTGCCTCTTTCCCTTTTTTTTTTTTTTTTTTTTTTTTTTTTTTTTTTTAATTTCTTCAAGTTCACCAACTTGGTTTGAACTTTTTTTTTTAAATGATCTTTATATATTTACTTTTTACTTGTAATGTAAGCTTACATTGTATACACACAAAAAGTAACAAATATTATATACATTTGCAAAAGAAAATCGTACAAATTTTGCCTATGTGTACAATATTTGCCAATTTTTATGTGTTTACAATATAAATTTACATTGTAAGTACAATGAATATTTCTATATATAAAAAGAGTGAATGGGAAAAATGTTAAGACATCTTAATGTCGTCACAATATTTTCAAAATTGTTGAGCTGCCAATTCTTTGCAAGTTAAAATAAAATATAACAAAATTATAAAGGTATTATGAAAATGTTGCGTCATTCTGTTGTGTTTTTAGAAACTGTTTGTTGGTTTAATCAACTTTGTTGAGCAAAAATTCACTATTCCACGTACAATTTTACTGGATTGAATTTTTGTATATTTTTTTTCTTTACACACTATTTTAAGTAAAAACACATAGTTTTACACACAAAAACTAAAACAAAAATTTAGGAAAAAAATCATTTTTCATCCTTTATGTTTGGGGTAGTTTACAATTTTTTCTTAAAGTTTAAAATCAAGCAATATTTCCCGTAGTATTTTGGAAAATAGCAAATATGTCATATTGTTATTCTCTCAGTTAAACCCTAATAAAAGCTTATGAATCATAAAATATTTTATTGTGAGCATCCGTAACAGATGTTCTAAAAATTACGTCATTTTACCACACCAAAAGCCTACTTTATTATTTTACCACATCATTTTATAACATCTCATTTATTAGATGTTTTATAATTCAATTCTATACATTAAAATAATATTTACTACACATTAAAATAATATTTATTACAACTCATCAATACAATCAACACATTAAAAATTTTACCACATGCATTCCATACCGTGGCAAATTTGCCACGATACTATTCAATATTGCAAAAAAAATACAATATCCCACATCTGCTAAATGGCCTCAAATTGGGTTTGGTGTGGGATATGTGCCAAATATTTAGCATTTGGCACATATCCCACATCTACTGTGGGTGCTTTAATGTCTAAATTACTTTTGCTAAATTTTAACATCCTAAAAATTTTCTTTACATATTTTGAGTTTTAAATTATAGAAATTCTTAAAAAATTAAAATGATGATGTTAGGTGTTTTATTTGTTATCTAAAAAACGTTGATTTTCTAGGTTTAAATTTTCAAAACTTATAATTTATCTAATGAAAAATTCGATGACACATGCCTTTTGTTATCTTTTTTTTTTTTTTTTTAAATAATTTCTTAGCAAAACTCAGTTATTTATTGTTGGAAAATGATGATATTCGTTATCATTCTTAAAAGTTTTTAGAAAGTAGATATATTGTCTTTAGCAAGTAGGTACTAAAAAACAATTATAGTTAAATAAATATTTATATGTTAAATAGCTACCCAAACTTTGTAGTTGATCAAAATTCTTAAGTGAATGAGACTTTTTATGAAATAATTATCAAAATTCTTAAAATTAATATCTCTTTTGATTAATATAAATCTCTATATACTTTATGTAGGGACTCAAAATGGATTGGACCCAGAATATGAATGGGTTTTCAGCCTAACAAGCCCAAACAATAGATTTATAGAGAATGGGTATTAGAACTGGTATTGTTAGACGGGAAAGGTTCTACTCACTCAGTAATCAAGGGTAATTCAGATTGATTCAAAGGAAAAAAAAAAATTCGGCATGGTTTTCAGGGTGTTTATCTTTTTCTTTCTTTTTCTGGTTTTTTTCCCCAAAAAAAATCTCCCTTCTCTCATTCGTTTCCCAGTTATATACACCACATTCTCCTTCATTCCCATCGTACACGTGTAGTTCTTATCTGGGAAGCTCCTTTCTGTCCCATCTAGCACCTACCGGAACGTTTGTTTAGTGGTCATAAAGCTGCTTAGTCACTGTTCAGGTATCACCTCCACATTAATGCGGCCAGAGGGTTAGCTGGAAAGCATTTAATGTGGAGGTGATGGCCCTGGAAGATATTTGCTATCCTCCCCGACTACTCCTTTGGTTTGCACCCAACTTCCAGTTCAGGTATAATCTTGTGGAGTCTTCGGAATAAATGAAAGTTACATTCACCTCGGACTTTGATGTCCTCGAACGTGAGTTATGCTATTATATATAATATCCATTCCTTTCTCTTATATTATTTATTTAATAATAATAAAAAAAAAAAATTTAAGCTATCCTCGGACAATCAAGTGTCCTCGGATTGGGCCGTTGGGCCCCGAGTCCACTTCTAATGATCCCAAAATTTTTTAATAATAGGCCCCACAATAGCCCCTCAAAATCTCGCTTTTTACCACCTCGGGAAAAAGGGAGATTTTGATATCCAGCCTTCATTTATTTTGTAGGCTTTCCCCGCTTTCTGAATGTCTTTTCGTTTGCCCAAGGCACGTTCCTGACGTTTCGGCGTCAGGAGCACGCCACTATTAAATAATGACTGCTCTATTGTCCCACACATTCAACGACCTGATGCACATCTAACGGTGGGTAATCCCTTGCATTTATGGGCGGGGTTTTTCCCGCTCCCACTTTCTGCGCCCTTATAGAATACCTTTCAAATCAAATCTTTTGTCAGTTACAAATTACTTCGTCTCAGTACACATTCATTAAATCTGTCTCTCTTTCATTACTTTGTGCTCTCATAAATATTAAGAGCCCGTCTGAGGAGCTTATTTTCTAAACCTGTAAGTTTTCTTGACCCTTTCTAGTTTTCCATCTTCTGTATTAGTTTTTCCTTACTTACTGTTAGAAAATGGGTAGATTTAAGTATCTAGTTGATTCCGAAGAACAAATAGAATCATTTAGGGCTAAGTATAGGATTCCCTCAACGGTGGGTATGAGATACGCTTCCCTTCAAACTTGGAAGCGTGATAGACAGACGGGTGAGGTAGTCATTCCCATGATAGCCTTCATCGAAGGAGGGATGACCATTCCAACGGGTAATCTGACGAAAAGTTATCTTAGGTTTTTCAGATTATCTCCCACACAGTGCGCCTCGAATATGTTCAGGGTGCTGGGAAGCATAGAGGCTTTAAACGCCAAGTACAATTTAGGTTTGACCCATCACAAGGTGTACGGTTAGCATATTTTCAGATTATATTGAGCATATCATAGAAGTCTTTATGAATGATTTCACAATTTATGGAGACTCCTTTGATAATTTTTTGCATAACCTTACACTTGTTCTTCAAAGATGCATAGAAACTAACCTTGTGTTAAATTCTAAAAAATGTCATTTTATGATTGAACAAGGTATAGTTTTGGGTCATGTTGTTTCATCTAGGGGAATTGAGGTAGATAAAGCTAAAGTTGATACTATTCAATCTTTACCTTATCCCACTAGTGTGCGGGAAGTTCGTTCTTTTTTTGGACATGCAGGTTTTTACCGAAGGTTCATCAAGGACTTCTCCAAAATAGCATTACCCCTATGCAAGTTGCTACAAAAGGATGTGGCTTTTGAGTTCGATGAGGAGTGTAAAAAGGCATTTGATAAGCTAAAAGAATTGTTGACT